>JAXLNO010005199.1:78193-159938 GCA_038087875.1 Malacoraja senta | reverse complement strand
GTTTTCAAGAGAACTTGATACAGTAGGTGAAATGATTCATGCTGGTGATGATCCGACAACGGGCACCAAACCTTGTGGGTCTTTTCCTAACTGCGTTTGAAAGTTATTATCTAAGCTGATTCCAGAATGAAGGTAAGAGAAGATAGAACAGTACAGCAAAAGAACTTGGCTTATACTCGCTAGAATTTAGGAGATTGAGAGGGGATCTTATAGAAACGTACAAAATTCTTATGGGGTTGGACAGGCTGGATGCAGGAAGATTGTTCCCGATGTTGGGGAAGTCCAGGACAAGGGGTCACAGCTTAAGGATAAGGGGGAAATCCTTTAAGACCGAGATGAGGAAAAACTTTTTCACACAGAGAGTGGTGAATCTCTGGAACTCTCTGCCACAGAGGGTAGTTGAGGCCAGTTCATTGGCTATATTTAAGAGGGAGTTAGATGTGGCCCTTGTGGCTAAGGGGATCAGGGGGTATGGAGAGAAGGCCGGTACGGGATACTGAGTTGGATGATCAGCCATGATCATATTGAATGGCGGTGCAGGCTCGAAGGGCCGAATGGCCTACTCCTGCACCTATTTTCTATGTATCTATGTAGACTCTTCGGCCCACAATGAATGTGCCGAACATAATGACAAGACCGGGTATTATCTACTTGCGCATAATTCATGTCCAATCCCTGCATATCCATGTGTCTGTCAAAAAGCCTCTTAAATGCCACTATCTTTTCTGCCTCTACCACCACCCCTGGCTGGGCTATGCTCTCTGGTATATAACATTTCCACCATGGGAAAAACATTCTGACTGTCTGCTCTATCTACGCCTCTCATAATTTAATAAACGTTTATCTTTACTTTAGAATTCCGAGATACAGCGCAGAAACAGGTCCTTCGCCCTACCGAGTCTGTGCCGACCAGCGATCACCCCGTACACTAGCACTATCCTACACAATAGGGACACTTTGCAATTCTTACTGAAGCCAATAAACCTGTATGTCTTTGGAGTGCGGGAGGAAACCGGAGCACCCGGAGAAAACCCACACGACACAGGGAAAACGCACAAACTCAGTGTAGACAGCGCCTATAGTCAGGATCGAACCCGAATCCTGTGAGGCAGCAACTCTACCACTGTGCCACCGTGCCGCCCCATTGCTGGGAAAAATATCACAGGGCTTTTGTGAAAGAGTGGTTCATGGAAATGATGAATGTTTGGGCCCAGTATCCAGAGGTGTGAGAATGCCAAGCAGGAGGGAATGGCGATGATTTAAATCTAACGATGACAGCCAATGTTATGGGAGGCACAAGTTGAGGCTTTTGTTGCTGTTGTCATTAGGAAAAGTCAATTGTTCGCTATGAATTGTGTCAAGTACCATTCTGCCTGTTCACTGAAACAAACATTGATTACATTTGCTAGGAAAGGAAACTAAAGGCCAGGATTAACAATCTGGAAATATGAGTTTGAATCCCACCAGGGGAAAGAAAATTAACATTTTATTAATGGGGCGGAACATTGTCATAGAGTCACACAGCGTGGAAACAGGTCCTTCAGCCTAACTTTCCGCTGACTGGATAGCACGTTACAAAAAAGCTTTTCACTGTACCACGTGACAGTAAACTGAACTGAACTGAACAAAACTAAATCAAACCAAACTTGCCCACACTGACCAACATGTCCCATCTACACTAGTCCCACCTGCCTGTTTTTGGCTCATATCCCTCTATATCGGTCCTATCCATGTATCTGTCTAAATGTTTG
Source organism: Malacoraja senta (assembly GCA_038087875.1). Classification (NCBI taxonomy): domain Eukaryota; kingdom Metazoa; phylum Chordata; class Chondrichthyes; order Rajiformes; family Rajidae; genus Malacoraja; species Malacoraja senta. The sequence continues at coordinate 158,187 of JAXLNO010005199.1, read as the reverse complement.
ATACGTTGTGGCACAGCTGGCTGAGCTGCTGCCTCACGGCGCCAGAGACCCGGATTCGATCCTGACCTTGGGTGTTGTGTGTATGGACTTTGCATGTTCTCCCTATGACCGTATGCATTTCCTCCGGGTGCTCCGGTTTCCTCCCACATCCCAATGACATACGAGATTATAGATTAATTGAGCTTATGTAAATTGCCCCTAGTGTGTAGGGAGTGGATGAGAAAGTGGGATAACATAGAACTGGTGTGAATGGATGATAGATGGTCAACATTTAAGGGAAATAAACTCAAAGCCATCAAACCCTTTAGTTTAGTTTAATGTCACGTGTACTGAGATACAGTGAAAAGCTTTTGTTCTGTGCTAACCCGTCAGCAGAAAGACTATACATGATTACAACTGAGCTGACCACAGTCGACAAATACATGATAAAGGGAATAATGTTTAGTGCAATATAAAATCCAGTAAAGTCTGAGGGTCTCCAATGAGGTAGATAGTAGCTCAGGACTGCTCTCTAGTTGTTGGTTGGATGGTTCATTTGCCTGATGACAGCTGGGAAGAAACTGTCCCTGAATCTAAGTGTAGATTGAGTCAATGGATGGGAGGTTGGTTTGGGCTGCATCCACAATTCTCTGCAATTTCTTGGGTCTTGGATGGAGCTGTTCCCAAACATTGCTGTTGAACGACATTCAAGTCCAGTAAACCAATATATATATATATATATATATATATATATATATATATATATATATATATAGCTATCTATATATGTATATATTAATGGAAGGATGTGGAGGCTTTAGAGAGGTTTCCAGAATGCTGCCTGGATTAGAGGGTTTCAGCTACAACGAGAGGTTGACTAAACTTGGATTGTTTTCTATAGAATGTCAGAGGTTGAGGGGAGACGATAGAAGTATATAAAATTCTGAGAGGCATAGACAGGGTAGACAGTCAGAACCTTTTTCCAAGGTTGGAAATATCCAACACTAGAGGGCATAGGTGAGAGGGGGTAAGTTAAATAGAGATGTAAGGGGCAAGTTTTTTACACAGAGTGGTGGGGGCCTGGAACAGGGGTGGTGGTGGAGGCAGATATAGTAGTGGAGTTAAAGAGGTTTTGAGATAGGCATGTGGAATTGCAGGGAATAGAGGGATATGGATCATGTACAGGCAGATTAGATCAGTTTAACTTGCCATCATGTTGGCACAAACATCGTGAGCTGATGGGCCTGTTCTATGTTCATGCAGCAGGAATGGCAGCATGAGAAGATCTGCTAGCACAGGAGTGTTGGACTGAATGGCCTGGACGTTCAATGTAATACTTTAAGCCACTTCTATTGCTATGATTTATGCATGCACACCATTTCTAATGTTACGGTACTCTAATAAAAGTGCAAGTAAAGTATATCCAACATAACAACATAGTCATTGTGTTGGATATACTTTAGTAGATTGTTTTACTTATCAAATATGTCTTTCTGTGTTGAAAGTTTTGATATTCTGTCTCTGTGGGTTCAATGTGTGAAATATGTGCTTCCTTCTATTACTATTGTGTAATCACATAACTACCTCTCTGCTATATAACTGGTGTTGTATTGATGTGAGCGAAGAAGGAAAATGCAGAGGCATATTACACTACCTTAACCAACCTTCCTTTCCTAAACGTAATCCATCCTTACGCCTTATTCATCATCGATTGTAATAAAATATCACAAAGACAATATTTTTACTGCATTACATTCTTATGGTTCGGAAACACCCGAATCCTGATTGCTACACAATAAATGTAGAAACAAGGAACTGCAGATGCAAAAGAAGGCAATGGGTCAGGCAGCATCTCAGGAGAACATAGATAAGCGACGTTTCGGGTCAGGACGCTTCTTTAGGCTTCAGAGCAAATCAGTCTGAACAAGGGTCCTGACCAAAAACTTCATATCCGTCTTCTCCTGTTTAGTTTAGTTATTGTCACGTTTACTGAGGTACAGTGAAAAGCTTTTTTTGCCTGCTATCCAGTCAAAGAAATACTATATGTGATTACAATCAAACCATCCACAGTGTACAGATAAAGGGAACAGATTTAGTGCAAGATGAAATCCGATTACATATATATTGAATTGATCTTTTTGGGACAACACGGTGGCGCAGCGGCAGAGTTGCTGCCTCTACGGTGCCAGAGACCTGGGTTCGATCCTGACTATGGGTGTTGTTTGTCCGGAGTTTTGCACGTTCTCCCTGTGACTATGTGGGTTTTCTCCGGGTGCTCCGATTTTCTCCCACATTTCCAAAGACGTACAGGTTTGTAAGTTAATTGACTTCTGTAAAATTGCCCGTGTGTGTAGGATTAGAACTAGTGTACGAGTGATTGATGGTCGGTGCGGACTCGGTGGGCTGAAGGGTCTGCTTCCACGGTAAATCTACAAAGTCCCAATTGAGGTATGCATGTTCATAAGGTCATAAATGATAGGAGCAGAATTAGCCCATTCGGCCCTTCAAGTCTACTCCGCCATTCAATCATGGCTGATCTATCTCTCCCTCCTTACCCCATTCTTCTGCCTTCTCCAAAAAACCTCTGACACACGTACCCACACCAGTTCTCTAGAGATACTGACTGATCGCTGAGTTACTCCAGCACTCTGTGTCTTCCTCTGCTTAATATAGATTGATTCCCTGTTGCTACATCAGATCATAGACACGAGGAACATAGGTGCAAAGTACTGGAGTAACTCATCAGGTCAGGCAGCATCTCTGGAGATCATGGAGAGGTAATGTTTTGGGTCACAATCTTTTTAGTTTAATTAGAAATACAGTGCATGAACAGGGCCTTCAGCTCACCGTCCACGCCGGACAGCGATCACCCCGTACACTACTAACACTATCCTACACACTAGGGAAAATGTATCATTTCTACCAATGCCAACTAACCAACAAACTTGCACATCCTTGGAGTGTGGGAGGAAACTGGAGCACCAGGGGCAAACCAACACGGTCACAGGGAAAACATATAAACTCTGTATCGACAGCACCTGTATTCAGGATCGAACCTGGGTCTCTGGTGCTGTAAGGCGGCAACTCTACCATTGCGCCACCGTGCCGCTCCTTCCTTCAGACTGACCCAAGGTTCAGGATTGAGACTATCAGAGAATCTGAAGAAGGGTCCTAACCCGAAATATCACCTATCCATGTTCTCCAGCGATGCTGACTAACCCACTAATTTACTCCAGCACTTTGTGATTTATCATATTCTTGGTTGGTGTATTGAGAACCCAAATATATTTTCTGTTGCTATACTGTATCAGTAATTTCCATTGTCCTGCTGTAACTTATGATTCTACTGGAGTATATGCTTGTTTCCTGTTGCTCTGCTTCGAAGAGCTTTGCGATGTTTTCCTGTGCTACGGAGGTTATATAAAAGCAAGAGAATGCAATGAAGGGATGCAGTGGCCCAGTGTTGCTATCAGTGTGGCTTGTCCGTACTACTTGTTTGATGTTAGGAAACTGACTCTTTGTGAAAACAACTGAGCAGATGCCTGAAATCTGAAACTAAACCAGAAAAAGGGTGGCAAGCTGAGGCAGCGGTAGAGTTGCTGCCTTACAGCGACAGAGACCCGGGTTCGATCCTGACCTTGGGTGCTGTCTGTACGGAGTTTGTACGTTCTCCGTGACCGCGTGTGTTTTTTCCAGGTGCTCCGGTTTCCTCCCACTCTCTGAAGTTAATTGGCTTTGGTAAAATTGTAAATTGTCCAGTGTGTAGGATAGTGACGGTTGACGGGGATCGCTGGTTGGTGTGGACTCGGTGGGCCAAAGGGCCTGTTTCCGCTCTGTATCTCTAAAGTCTAAAATATGAAAATGAAAACAATTATAAAGAAGGGTCCCGACCCAAAACATAGCCTGTCCGTCACAAAAAGAGCACTGCGTACTGGCTACGGAATTATGATCATGTTGTAATAAAAAGGAACTGCAGATGCAGGTTTATGCCAAAGATAGACACAAAGTGCAGGAGTAACTCTGCGGGTCAAACAGCATCTCTGGAGAATATGGATAGGTGATGTTTTCAGTCGGGACCCTTCTTCACAAACAACACACAAGTGATAGGTGGATACAGGTGAGGGTTATTTTGTGTAGGAAGGAACTGCAGATGCTGGTTTACACCAAAGATGGATCCAAAATGCTGGAGTAACTCAGCGGGTCAGGAATAGGTGACATTTCGGGTCTGTAGAAGGGTTTTGACTCAAAATGTCTCCTATCCATGTTTTCCAGAGATGCTGCCTGACCCGTTGAGTTACTCCAGTGTTTATATGAGGGTTTTGTTTTATGATTGGCTGATGGTTGTACAATGGCCAAAGATTAAAAGATAAAAGATAGTGAGAGAGGTGTGAAATGTTAAACCAGAAGAAGGAATATAGGTGGAGATGCAAGGAACTGCAGATGCTGGTTTACAAAAGAAGACTCAGTGCTGGAGTAACTCAGCTCGCCAGGCAGCATCTGGAGAAAATGGATGGTCAGCATTTCGGGTCGGGACCCTTCTTCAAAAATGCATTTTGATAATAATTCTGGTGGCTTTATATGCCTATTAACTCAACACAACAAATAAATAATCAGCAACACTGTAACCAGACTATAATAGTGCAAAGCCGAAGTACGTAGTGTAACCAGAACAAAGTCAAGCGTCGAGTCAAGAGTGTTTTATTGTCATATGTCCCAAAAAGGAACGATGAGACACCATAGAAGATCATAGCTGCTGAGGTTAGTGTTGTGTGGTGTTCAAGTTGGTTGCTGGGAAGAAACTGTTCTTGAACCTGGAGGTCAGGGTTCTCAGGCTCCTGTATCTTCTTCCTGATGGCCGCAGTGAGATGGTAACATGCCAGGGTGGTGTGGGTCTCCAATGATGTTGGCTGTCGTCTTGGGGCAGCAGCTCCTGTAGATCCCTTCATCGGTGGGGAGGTCAGTACCCATGAAGGACCCGTGCAATGCCCACCACTCTTTGTAGTCTCCTTCGTTTCCGGGCGTCTGAATTGCCGAACCAGGCCGTGATGCAACCAGACAGTGTGCCCTCTACACCTATAGAGGTTTGGTTGCATATTCGAGTTTGAGTTTAGTTTATTGTCACGCTTACCGAGGTACAGTGAAAAGGTTTTGTTGCGTGCTAACCAGTCAGGGGAAACACAATACATGATTACAATCGAGCCATTCACAGTGTACAGATACATGATAAAGGGAATAATGTTTAGTGCAAGAGTTTAGACGAATGAGGGCGGACCTCATTGAAATAGTGAAAGGCCTGGATAGAGTGGATGGGGAGAGGATGTTTCAAAGTCTAGGGCCAGAGGGCATAGCCTCAGAATTAAAGGACATTCCTTTAGGAAGGAGATGAGGAGGGATCTCTTTAGTCAGAGGGTGGTGAAACTGTGGAATTCATTGCCACAGAAGGCTGTCAATGGATATTTTTAAGGTGGAAATAAAGATTAAAATGGGTATCAGGGGCTATGGGGAGAAGGCAGGAGAATTGGGTTAAGAGTGAAAGCTTGATCAGCCATGACTGAATGGCGGAGTAGACTTGATGGGCCGAATGGCTTAATTCTGCTCCTATCACTTATGAACACATTTGCTTTCTTCACCACCCGCTCTACCTTTGTTGGCCATTTCAAGGAATTGAGGACTTGAATGGTGGCGCAGTGGCGCAGTGGTAGAGTTGCTACCTCACAGCACCAGGGACCTGGGTTCAATCCTGACCATGGGTGTTGGCTGTATGGAGTTTGCATGTTCTTCCTGTGACCGGGTGGATTTCCTCCCACAGCCCAAAGATGTGCGGGTTTGTAGGGTAATTAGCCCTCTGTAAATTTCTCCTAGTGTGTTTGGAGTGGATGGGAAAGTAGGGTAACAAAGAACTGGTGTGAACAGGTGATCGATGGTCAGTGCGGACTCGGTAGGCTGAAGTGTGTGTTTTCCGAGCTGTATCTCTAAACTATACTGCATTTAATTCCCAAGGTTCCTCTGTTCATTAACATTTCTTAGCACCCTACTATTTACCGTATAGACTCTCAAAATGCATCACCTCACCCATGTCAGTTAAATACCATTTGTCAATTCTCTACCCAATTTCGTGCTGTGACCAAGCCAACCTTCTTCACGGCGCTACCAATGTTCATGTCATCTGCTAATCATTCATCCTCCATTCACATCTAACCCGTCAATAACTATCACAAACAACAAAACATAGAACAGTAGAGCACACAAACAGGCCCTTTGGCCCACAATGACTGTACCGAACATAATGGCAAGATAATCTCATCTGTCTACACAGGGTCCATATCCATCCATATCTAAGCACCTATCTCAAACCTGTCTTCAAACGCCTCTTAAAAGATCTCATCTGTGATCTGGTTTAGAGTCGTAGCAGCATGGAAACAGGCCCTTCGGCTCAACTTGTCCCCATCGCCCAAAGCACTCTGGAATGTAGAAGGATGAGAGGGTATCTTATTGAAACATATAAGATTATTAAGGGTTTGGACACGCTAGAGGCAGGAAACATGTTCCCGATGTTGAGGGAGTCCAGAACCAGGGGCCACAGTTTAAGAATAAGGGGTAAGCCATTTAGAACGGGGATGAGGAAACACTTTTTCACACAGAGAGTTGTGAGTCTGTGGAATCCTCAGAGGACAGTGGAGGCTGGCTCTCTGGATGCTTTCAAGAGAGAGCTAGACAGAACTCTTAAAGATAGCCGCGTCAAAGGATATGGGGAGAAGGCAGGAACAGGGTACTGATTGTGGATGATCACATTGAATGGTGGTGCTGGCACGAAGAGCCGAATGGCCTACTCCTGCATCTATTGTCTATTGACTACCCATCTAAGCTAGTCCCATTTGCCTATAGGTCTATATCCTCTAAACCTTTCCAATCCATATACCTGTCCAAGTGTCTTTAAATGCCGTTATCGTACTTAACTATCTCCTCTAGCAGCTCGTTCCTTATACCCACTAACCTCTGTGTGAAAAAGTTGCCCTTCAGGTTCCTATTAAATCTTTCCCCTCTCACCATATACCTATGTCCTCTGGTTCTTGATTTCCCTACCATGGGAAAAAAAAGTGCATTCACCCCATCTATTCCCATATGAATTTTTACACCTCTAGAAGATCACCCATCAGCCTAATTCCGTGTGCTCCATGGAATAAAATCCTTGCCTACCTAACCTCTCCCTATTGCTCAGGCCCACAAGTCCTGGCAACATCCTTGTAAATCTTCTCTGCACCATTTCCAGCTAAATTACACCCTTCCTATAGCAGGGTGACGAAAGCTGTACACAGGACTCCAAGTGTGGCCTCACCAATATAATGTTCAAAGCTTGTGCAGGAAGGAACTGCAGATGATGGTTTATAGCAAAGATACTCAGATTGTCAACTGGAGACTGCAGAAGGGCTTTGACTTGAAACGTCACCTATTCATTTTCTCCAGAGATGCTGTCTAACCTGCTGAGTTACTCCAGCATTTTTTGTCTATCTTTTGTACAAAGCTTTATCCCCGCTACTCTTCTTAAACAAAGGAACAACATTGGCTGACCTTTAGTCTTCAGGCACATCACCTAGGGCGAGCAAAGATGTAAAATTCTGCATCAGGAATACAGCTCTCCCCTCCCTTGTGTCCCATAGCAACCTGGGGTAGATCTCATCAGACCCTGGGGTCATATCCACCCTGGATCCCATGACTTCCAGCACTGCCTCCTTAATATTGACTTTATTGATACAGTGTGGAAACAGGCGCTTCGGCCCACCAACTCCGCACTGACCAGTGATCACTCCTGTACACTTGTTCTCCCGTTGGGCAAAAGGTGTGAAAATGCACACCTCCAGATTCGGGGACAGTTTCTTCCCAGTTGTTATCAGGCAACTGAACCATCCTACCAACAAATAGTGAGCAGTCCTGAGCTACGATCTACCTCACTGGAGACCAACGAACTATCTTTAATCGGAAGTTACTGGCTTTATCTTGCACTAACCGTTATTCCCTTTATCCTGTGTCTGTAAACTGTGAACGGCTCAATTGTAATCATGTATTGTCTTTCCACTGACTGGTTAGCACGCAATGCAAGCTTTTCACTGTACCTCAGTACACGTGACAATAAACTAAACTCAACAGTAACACTATCCTACACACTCGGGAAAATCTACAACAGAGTTGCCGGAGGTAGTTGATGCTGGTACAATCACAACATTTAAAAGATATTCGAACAGGCACCCAGAGAGGTAGTTTAGAGGGACCTGGGACAATTGTGGGCAAATGGGACTAGTGTAGATTGGGCATCTTGGCTGGTGTGGAAAGGAGATGCGGTGGTGGAGAAATGTAGTGACAGATGTGGGAAAATGGGGGTTGGGGAGAAGAGGGAGGACGAAAGGAGGCTGGTGGTGAGATGGAGGGAAAGATGAGGCAGCACGGTGGCACAGCTGCAGAGAATACGTTTCAAGAATTTAAAGAGTTTTAAGAATAAGGAGTAAGCCATTTAGAACGGAGACGAGGAAACACTTTTTCTCACAGAGAGTGGTGAGTGTGGAATTCTCTGCCTCAGGGAGGTGGAGGCAGGTTCTCTGGATGCTTTCAAGAGAGAGCTAGATAGGGCTCTTAAAAATAGCGGAGTCAGGGGATATGGGGAGAAGGCAGGAACGGGGTACTGATTGGGGATGATCAGCCATGATCACATTGAATGGCGGTGCTGGCTCGAAGGGCCGAATGGCCTACTCCTGCACCTATTGTCTCACAGTCCCAGAGACCGAGTTTGGTCCTGACTACGGGTGCTGTCTATACGGAGTTTGTATGTTCTCCCTGTGACTGCGTGGGTTTTCTCCGGGTACTCCAGTTTCCTCCCACACTCCAAAGACATACAGGTTTGTAGGTTGTTGTGGAGTAGTCTGAAGAAGGGTTTCGGCCCGATACGTTGCCTATTTCCTTCGCTCCATAGATGCTGCCGCACCCGCTGAGTTTCTCCAGCACTTTTGCCTACCTCAGGTTTGTAGGTTAATTGGTTTCGGTACAGATTGTAAATTGTCCCTACTGTGTGGGGGGCTAGGGATTGCTGGTTGGATCTGTCATGGTGGGCCAAAGGGACTGGTTTCATTTTGTATCTCGAAACTGAAGTGAACTAAGAAGGAGGAGTAGGGAGGAGAGTATGATGGAGGGAGGATGGAGGAATGAAGGAGTGAGAAATGGAGAACTTGGCCAGAGGGTGTGAGAGGGAGGGGAGAGAGGGGGGGTGTATTGGAGAGGGCACAGGGCACACTTAGAGGTGGCATGGAGGGAGTTGTCAAGGGGCAATGGGACAGTCTGGACGAGGGTGGGAGACGGGTGGAGGGTGGGAGTATTGTGGTGATAAGGTGCGGTGGCTGAAGATGCAGCAACTGAGTTTGGAGGGGGCAAGGAGAGGAGGTAAGAGATGGAAGGGGGGGGGATGGGGAGAGGTGGGGCAAGGTGATAGAGAGGGGAGACAGGAGATGGAGAGAGTGGGATAAGAAAGAGAGGGTGGATGGAGGGGGGGAAGAGGAGAGACAGAGAAGGAGAGAGAAAGAGGGGGAAGACAGAGTGAGGTAAGAGAGGAGAAAGAGAGGGTGGATAGAGGGGACGGGTAGGGAGAGAAGGAGAGAGACAGGGAGGGAATGGGCAGAGAGGAGAAAGAGGATGGGAGGGGAAGAGTGAAAGGGGATGTGAGAAAGGGAGAGGGGGGTGAGAGAGAAAGGGGGAGACGGGGTGTGTGTGTGTGTGAGAGAGAGAGAAGGGGGGGGGGGTAGTAGTTAGAGAAAGAGAGGAGAGGAGAGGAGAGGTACGGGCGGGTCTCTGCACCGGGCGCCCGGCAGCGCAGAGCCGGAGTGTTCAGGGAGCTGCCCGCCGGAGAGAGCGGAGCGCGTTGACCGGGCTGGGGTGAGGTGGAGGCCGCAGCGGCAGCAGCAGCAGCAGCAGCAGCGGGGTTGACTGGGCTGGAGCAGCAGTAGCGGGGTGACTGGGCTGGGCTGGGGTGAGGTGGAGGCGGCAGCGGCAGCAGCAGCGGGGTTGACTGGGCTGGGCTGGAGCAGCAGCAGCGGGGTTGACCGGGCTGGGCTGGAGCAGCAGCAGCGGGGTTGACTGGGCTGGGCTGGGCTGGAGCAGCGGGGTTGACTGGGCTGGGCTGGAGCAGCAGCAGCGGGGTTGACTGGGCTGGGCTGGAGCAACAGCAGCGGGGTTGACCGGGCTGGGCTGGAGCAGCAGCAGCGGGGTTGACTGGGCTGGGCTGGGCTGGGCTGGAGCAGCGGGGTTGACTGGGCTGGGCTGGAGCAGCAGCAGCGGGGTTGACTGGGCTGGGCTGGAGCAGCAGCAGCCGGGTTGACTGGGCTGGGCTGGGCTGGAGCAGCGGGGTTGACTGGGCTGGGCTGGAGCAGCAGCAGCGGGGTTGACTGGGCTGGGCTGGAGCAGCAGCAGCGGGGTTGACTGGGCTGGGCTGGGCTGAGAAGCAGCGGGGTTGACTGGGCTGGGCTGGGCTGGCAGCAGCGGGGTTGACCGGGCTGGGCTGGAGCCAGCAGCAGCGGGGTGAGGGCTGGGCTAGCAGCCGCGGGGTGAGACGGCCTCCTCTCCTCCCTCCCCGGCCCGGCCCCGCCCCACCGCAGCGCCCTGCGTCCGGCCGGGCAGAGCCGCAACATGGCGCGAGTGTCCGGTAGCGGGCCGGCGGGACGGACCGGGGACCGGGACCGGGACAGGACAGGACCGGGCAGCAACCGGAGGAGCGGGGACAGCGAGCGGAGCAAGACCGCAACCGGACGCAACGGGCGGTGCGGGACCGCAAACGGCGCAACTGGACTTCACCGGGTGGAAGCGGACCGCAAACGGGCGGAACGGGCGTAAGGGTCCAGACCCGGGCGGAGCAGGACCAGACCCGGGCGGAGCAGGACCAGACCCGGGCGTAACTGGACCAGACCCGGGCGTAAGGGGTCCAGACCCGGGCGGAGCAGGACCAGACCCGGGCGTAAGGGTCCAGACCCGGGCGGAGCAGGACCAGACCCGGGCGGAGCAGGACCAGACCCGGGCGGAACGGGACCAGACCCGGGCGTAGCGGGAGCGGGAGCGGGACCAGGAGCGGGCGGGCACGGGTGTCCGCAGCGGGAGGCTTGTCCGTGGGGAAGTGTCCGCCCCCGGGTTGTCGGTGTCGGTGTCGGTGTCGGGCGGGCGGCGGAGCCAGAATACCAGGCTGGCCACCCGCTACGCCGTGAAGATTTTCCGGGACTACCTGAGCGAGCGGGAGGAGCGGGCGGATTTCGAGCGGCTCGACAAGGCGGGGCTGTGCCGGGCGCTGCGCTCCTTCTACGCCGAGGCGCGATCCAAGAGCGGCCAGGTGTACAGCAAGTCGTCCCTCATCAGCATCCGCAGCTCCCTCAACCGACACCTCAACCAGCCGCCACACTGCCGCACCCTCGACCTCACCAGGACCCCGAGCTCCGCAGCGCCAACCTGGCACTGGCCGCCGTCATCCGCAAACTCGAGGAGCAGGGAGCCGGGCCCGTCATCCAGAAACAAGCCATCACCAGGTACGCTGCCCCCTTGCCCCTCTTCCAAGTGCTCCTTGCCCCATTGCCCAGCTCTTGCCCCATTGCCCATGTGCCATTTCCCCTGCCCCTTTCTCCTACTCCCTTTGCCTCTGTCCATTTGCCCATCTTCGCCCATTGCCCTTCTCCTTTCTCCTGCCCCCCTGTGCCCCATTGCCATGTTTTGCCCCCTTCATTCTTCCCCCTTCATTCTTCCCAATGTTCTTGCCCCCACTCCTGTCCCTTTGCCCCATTCCCAGCTCTTGCCCAAGTTCAAGCTATTGCCCCCTTTGCACTACCATCTGCCTCTTTGCCCCTGTTCCATTACCCCTTCCACCCCTGTTCCATTGCCCTCTTCATCCAATCCCAATTCTTTCCCCCTTCGTCCCTTGCCCCTTCTGCCACTTCACCACTCTTCACACCTTGCCCAGCTGCCCGTGCCCTAACCATTTCTCCTGCTCCCTTTGCCCCATTCCCTACTCTTGCCCCCTGTCCATTGCCCCTTTCACCCCTGCCCAAGTGCGAGCCATTGCCCCTTGTACTGCCCCTTTCTCCAGCCCCCTTTGCCCCATTCCCAGCTCTTGACCCTTGTCGTTGCCCCCGCACCTGCCCAAACGCAAGCCCTTGTCCATGCCTTAGCCATTGCCCCATCCACTTCACCATCCCTCCCCCTTCCCCTAAGACCCCCATCTCGTGCCCCCCATCTCGTGTCCCCCCATCTCCCGATCCCTCCCATCTCTCTCCCCCCCATCTCCCATCTCCCACCTCCCACCCCCCCATCTCCCGATCCCCCCATCTCCCGATCCCCCCATCTCCCACCCCCCATCTCCCACCCCATCATCTCCAACAACCTTGCCCTCATTTCCTGTCCACTCCTCCGGTCCTTCCCTCTTCCCCCCAGAGTTTTCTACTTAGCTGGGACATCACACATCCACACAACCAGTCCTGCAGCCTGTTTCACAAAGTGCTGGAGGAACTCAGCGGGTCAGGAGAAGGGGTTCTCTTGTTTTCAAGAGAGAGTTAGATTTAGCTCTTAGGACTAATGGAATCGAGGGATATGGGGAGAAAGCAGGAATGTGGTACTGATTTTGGATGATCAGCCATAATAATGTTGAATGGCGGTGCTAACTCGAAGGGCCGAATGGCCTACTCCTGCACCTATTTTCTATGTTTCTATGTCAGGCAGCATCTATGAAGGGAAATGAACATACGACATTTCAGCTCGGGGGGCCCTTTCCTCAGACTGAGATCTTGAGTCTGAAGAAGGGCCTCGGCCTGAAACATCACCTGTCTATATTCCTCCACAGCTGCTGCTGCCTGCCTGCCTGCTGGGTTCCTCCAGCACTTTGTGTTGTGCTCCGAGATTCTAGCACCTGCAATTCCTTGTGTCTGCACCTGTTTCCCTTTCCTACAACAGGGGGTAGTGGTGGGGGAATTGTTTTGTACAAGTACTTCCCTGCTGCAGAATGGTGTGTACATGCTGATAACTCAACCAGGTGAGATGCCCTCAGTGTGTAAACAGAGAGACACACGCGCACATACACACAGGCATGCACACACAGACAGACACCCACATCACTACCTACCTACCTAACTTTGTATGGCACGCAGTAAATTTGACTCGCCTCTTGGGGGAGAATCATATTGGTTCTGACACATTGAGGCTGGACCTGACTTTCTCAGCTGGTCACTCTTTCATTTCAACCCCTTCCTCTGTATATTTTCGCTTTTAGACTTTAGAGATACAGCATGGAACAGGCCTTTCGACCCACCGAGTCCAAACCGACCAGCGATACACTAGCATTGACCAACACACGAGGAATATTTTACAGTCTTAAGCGAAGCCAATTAGCCTACAAACCTTGTACATCTTTTGAACATGGGAGGAAACTGCGGCACCCGGAGAAAACACGCGTGGTCACAGGGAGAACGTACAAACTCCGTACAGACAGCACCCGTGGTCAGGATCGAACCTGGGTCTCTGGCGCTGCAAGGCAGCAACTCTACCGATGCACTACAGTGCTGCCTCATTGTTTTTGTTTGACCCGAGCCTTTCATTAATTACACGATGCATACACAACATCCCCGATGATCTGTGGTCTAAGCTCAATCTAATTCGGGATGGCTTTGGTAAGATTATTATGTTTTTACATTAGACTGGGAAATCCTCTACTCGTTCACTTTATCTGCCGACAAGTAATATTAAAACATTAATAAATAGCCAGAGCTTCAATATTTTGGGTAATCTGTACACTATCGCGGAACTCCAAACATTTTTACATTTACTTAAGACCCTTCTCGCCAGAAATGTAGTGGATAGAATTGTGAATAAATATAAACACAAAGTGCTGGAGTAACTCAGCGGGTCAAGCAGCACCTATGGTGAAAAAGGATGGGTGACCTTTTGGGTCGAGACCTTGTTCAGCTTCTTCTGAATAGAGAAGTTGCCCAATCTGAAATGTCATCACATGGGATCCAAGGAGAGATAGCTGAATGGATAGAAAATTGGCTCCATGGAAGGAAACAGGTGATGGTGGAAGGTTGCTTTTCCGACTAGCCTGTGACTAGTGGTGCACCTCAGAGATCATTGCTGGGCTCGTTACTCTTTGTCATCTATATCAATGATTTGGATGAGAACGTACAAGGCAAGATTAGCAAGTTTGCAGATGGTACAAAAGTGAGTGTATTGCAGATAGGAGGGTGACGTTTCAGGTTGAGAGACTGAAGAAGGGTCCAGACCCTAAACATCACCCATTCTTTTTTCTCCAGAGATGCTGCCTGACCCGCTGTTACACTGGCACTTTGTGTCTATCTTCAGTATAAACCACCATCTACAGTTCCTTCCGGCACATAGAATTCAGATTGTTTGTGGGAGTAAAGTACGTGGAAGTTAACTTTGACCTAGTTTGAACTTAATATAAATCAGTGACGCTATTTGTGTACCTATATGTGGTGTGAAAGACTTGCCTAAGATTGGGTAATTCAGTACATATTCTGATACCTAACTCTCCCTTCATGACTAGCAAACTTAGACAATCAGTGTAGTGCCATGATTTTTGTTAGTTAGTTAGTTTATTGTGTGTATAGAAATATAGTTGAATGCTTGTTCTGTGTGCTATCCAGTCAAATCGTTCGGTATGCATTCAATGCTGTACTTGCACCATAGAAAACGTACTGTCGGGTTGCATCACAGCTTGGTTTGGGAACAACTTTGCCCAAGACCGCAAGAAATTGCAGAGTTGTGGATGTAGCCCAATCCATCACTCAGACCAGACTCCCCACCATCGACTCCATCTACACTTCATTCTGCCTCGGGAAAGCAGCCAACATAATCAAAGACTTGTCCGACCCCGGTCATTCCTTCCCCTCCTGCTCCTGTTAGATGGAAGGTACATAAGCTTGAAAAGCGCGCACCATCAAACTCCGGAACAGCTTCTTCCTTCTGTTTTCAGGCTTCTGAATGCTCTTTCCGTAAACTAGGGTAATGTCCGATTCACCTCTACACCATTGCGGACATTGGACTTTGTCCCTGGAACTGATGCACTACAATGCTGAGAACTATATTCTGCACTCCGTATCTTCCCCTTTTCTCTACCTAATGTACTTGAGTCTGACGATTGTATTTATGTAGCATATTATCTGATCTGATTGGATAGCATGCAAAACAAAGCTTTTCATTGCACCTCGTACACGTGACAATAATAAACCTAAATCTATGCATGAATACAATAGAGCAGAAGAAACACAAAGTACTGGAGTAACTCAGTGGGTCAGGCAGCATCTCTGAAGAAAAAGGATGGGTCGGATCTGAAGAAGGGTCCAGACCCAAAACGCCACCCATTCTTTTTCTCCAAAGATGTTGCCTGACCCGCAGAGTTACTCCAGCACTTTGTGTCTATCTTCTGTATATACCAACAACTGCAGTTCCTTTCTACATTCTTCTCGAACAGTATGCCGAGTCATCATTTCTGGTGCCAGCTTGCAACGCTCTGAAAAGTTCAATCTTGGCCCAAGGAGATATGCAGCTTCTTAAATATTTAACTTTAAGGCCCATGGTCCTGGCGACACTAGATCGATGAGGTAGGGGTCGGCCATGCTTAATTATACTCTGCCGTTGTGCCACCATGACCCCATAATAAAAGGGGCTTCTTCCACTGAGACCAGGAATCCCTTTTCAATGTTCCGCACTGTGTTTTTCAACACAGCCTATCAAAAGCCCCCCCCCCCCCTCTCGCCTGCATCCACCTATCACTCACCAGGGTTTGTTCTGCCCCTCCTCTCTTCCAGCTTACTCCCCCACAACCTCCATCAGGTTCTCTGAGAAAGGTCCTGACCAGAAATGTCAACTATCCACGTTCTCCAGTGATGCTGCCTGACCCGCTGAGATATAGTCAGAAAGTCACACAGCATGGAAACAGGCCCTTCAGCCCAACTTGCCAATGCGGACCAACGTGGCCTATCTACACGGATCTCACCTGCCCACGTTTGACCCTTATCCCTCTAAAACATTCCTATCCTTGTAACTATCGAAATGTGTTTTAAATGTTGTTATAGTACCCAGCTCAACTACCTCCTCTGGCAGCTCGTTCTATATACTAAAACACCCTCTGTGTGGAAAAAGTTGCCCCTCAGATTCCTATTACCTTAAACCGATGTCCCCAGGTTCTTGATTCCTCTACTCTGGGTAAAAGATTCTGTGCATTGATCCTATCTATAGGTAGATACAATCTATTTGCACTATCTATCTATAAATCTATACTGTCTATTCACCTCATGATCTTGCACATCTGTATAAGATCACCCCTCGTCCTCCTTTGCTCCAAGGAATAGTCAAATCAATACACAATAGGTACAGGAGTAGGCCATTCGGCCCTTCAAGCCAGCACCGCCATTCAATGTGATCATGGCTGATCATCCACAATCAGTACCCTGTTCCTGCTTTCTCCCCATATCCCCTGACTCCGCTATCTTTAAGAGCCCCATCTAGCTCTCCCTTGAAAGTATCCACCGCCCTCTGAGGCAGAGAATTCCACAGACTCACAACTCTCTGTGAGAAAAAGTGCTTCCTCATCTCCGTTCCAAATAGCTTACCCCTTATTCTTAAACTGTGGTCCCTGGTCTGGACTCCCCCAACATCGAGAACATGGTTCCTGCCTCGAGCGTGTCCAAACCCTTAATAATCTTATATGTTTCAATAAGATCCCCTCTCATCCTAAATTCCGGAGTGTATAAGCCCAGCCGCTCCATTCTCTCTTCATAACTTCTCTTGTTATGAAGGCCAACATGCCATTCGCTTTCTTCACTACCTGCTGTACCTGCATGCTGACTTTCATTGACTGATGAACAAGGACCCCCGGATCCCAATGTACTTCCCCTTTTCCCAACTTGACACCATTTAAATAATAATCTGACTTCCTGTTTTTGCTACCAAAGTGGATAACCTCACATTTATCCACATTAAACTGCATCTGCCATGCATCTGCCCACTCGCCAACCTGTCCAAGTCACCCTGCATTCTCATAGCATCCTCCTCACAGTTCACATTGCCACCCAGCTTTGTGTCATCTGCAAATTTGATAATGGTACTTGTAATCCCTTCATCTAAATCATTAATATATATTGTAAATAGCTGCGGTCCCAGCACCGAGCCTTGCAGTACCCCACTAGTCACTGCCTGTCATTCTGAAAGGGACCCGTTAATCCCTATTCTCTATCCTAGCTACCCAACCTCTCCTTATAGCTCAGGCCCTCGAGTCCTGGCAAAGTGCTCGTTGCTTTAGCACTCTGAGCTTTTTTTCTTTAAACCAGCACCTGCAGTTTTCTTGTATCGACATTTTACTGCTCCACTGCAAAATATTTCTCAAAGCCTTTCTTGCCTCGTGCCCTCGAGTCTAACCCCCGGTCCCCACCATAGAATTTGGAGCATTAATGCATTTATGCCAACTATCTGGCAAAAAAAGTTCTGAACTGTACCTGTAAAAACTCGGGCGGGATACAGCTGTGGATATCAGTCAAGAGTTTCAGGTGATGCTCCGTATTTTTCGGAGAGAATTGTTGAAGTTGCCCCATTCTAGTTATTAATAATGGAATCATTTTCACAGAAGAAAGCAGAGCAGGTGTGACAGTGGCGCAGCTGGTAGAATTGAAAGTTGTGGCAAGACTGGCCAAGTTGTGGTATTTTTACTTCAGACACCGGTTTCCGATTCATTGAGAAGTTGAAACTAAGTTTGAGAAGTGATGCAGTTTGGTAGAGCTGCTACCTCAGAGCGCCAGGGACCCAGGTTCGATCCAGACCTGGGGCGCTGTGTGTGTGTGTGTGTGTGTGTGTGTGTGTGTGCGCGCGTATGCGGAGTTTGTACGTTCTCCCTGTGACAGCGTGGGTTTCCTCCGGGTGCTCCGGCTTCCTCCGACATCCCAAAGACGCGCGGGTTTGTAGGTTAATTGGCATCTGTACATTTTTCCCTAGTGGTGGGTGAAGAGCCTGTATCCATACTGTATCATTAATACAAGTTTTAGCACCCAGAGAAAACCCACATGGTCACAACGAGACCTAGCAAACTCCGCACAGACAGCACCCAAGGACAGGACCTCTTGCACTGTGAGGCAGCGGCTCTCCCGCTGCACCACTGTGTCACCTTTTTATGACTTTAGTACTTTCAGTGATACAGTGTGGAGACAGGTCCTTCCGTGCCGACCAGAGAGCACCTCATACACTAGCACTATCCTACACACCATTTTTACTGAAGCCAATTAGCTGCAAATAGGTACATGTTTGGAATGTTGGAGGAAACCGGACACCCACGCGGTCACAGGGAGAATGTGCAAACTCCGTACAGACAGAAACCCAAGGTCAGGATCTAACTGGGGTCTCTGGAGCTATAAGGCAGCAACTACAGCTGCGCCACTCTGCCGCCGTTTTAATGAAAGCCAACAAAATCGTGCTCTTTATATTTTTTGCTCTCCAAAACGTTACTGTATCAAGACAAATCATATCGTGACATCCCTATCACCAGGTGCGACTTGAGGAAGCTCTACACTTCGTGCAGCCTCGACTCAAATACTCCCTTTGGATTGCTCAATAAGGTGTGGTTCGAGATCTGTATGTACTTCTGCACGAGGGGACGGGAGAACCAGAGGGAACTGGAGGAGGACTCGTTTGGCTTGGCCACGGACGAGGATGGTAGAAGATATGTCTACTATAAAGCTGTGGACCTTACCATAAATCCCGCATGGTGACGTGGAGCAAGAAGAGAATGTACGAGACTGGCACGGAGTTCTGCCCGTACGCCAGTTTTGTTAAGTACGTCTCAAAGCGTAACCCTCTCTGTAAGGCGTTCTTTCAAAGACCTAGGGACCACTGCAGCGAAAGTGACATGGCCTGGTTTGAGAACAAAGCCATTGGAGAAAAATCTGTTGGGTACCCGGATGCAGATGCTGTCCAAAGCTGCCAAACTTTCCAAGATTTACACCAACCACTGCATAGGAGCGATCTCCATTGCCACCCTGAGCAGCATTGCGGGCATTGGCAGCAGGCTGGTGCCTCGTAGATCTCCCCAAAACACTCACGGTTCCCGTCCGCAGCGAACTTGCCCTTGCGCCGGGCAGGACCTCGGTGGAGGGGTTGTAGGGACGAAAGTGGAGCAAACCGCGACTCGCACTCTTTATCAGCCCGTCTCGTCACACAACGCGAGGGCGTTCGCCAAAGCAACTATGCATCCGTTCCTCCGACCCCACAGATTCCCAGAACGTGATTCCACTTGGCAACGGCTCACAGGAATCCATGCTTCCGGAATCTGGTGACCTCCTTGGAGCCAATCCATCAATAATCATATCGACTATCCAGGTAATGCTCGATGCTCACCGCTTTGACGGGTCAGCTGATTTTTCAAGCCAACTTTCTTATTAAAAACAAAATCTGTGACAGTTCTTGATTGTTACCAAAGTCACTGTCTTCATTTAGAAGTAATTTAGTAGGTCCACAAATATATTCATTTTAGGGTGATCGTTTGTATAAATCCTTTCATTCTGTCTTTTGGCTTTAACTTTTTTTTTTAGGGTGTTGGAGGGGAATTAATTTGACTTGAAACTCTTTTGACAGAAAGTTTGGGAACATTGTCGAGGATAGTGCAGGGTCTCGTGTTACAACATGCTGGGGGAACTCAGCACGTCAGGCAGCATCTGACCCGGTTGAGTTACTCCAGCACTTTGTGTCTTCTTTTGTAAACCAGCATCTGCAGTTCCTTGTGTCCCCATTTTGTATTACAACCTAGACATCTCACTGTGGATGGAACATAGAACAGTAAAAAAGATAGACATAAAAAGCTGGAGTAACTCAACCGGTCAGGCAGCATCTCTGGAGAAAAGGAATAGGTGACATTTCGGGTCGAGATGCTCCTTCCAGAGATGCTGCCTGACCAGCTGAGTTACTCCAGCTTTTTGTGTATATCTTCGGTGTAAACTAGCATCTGCAGTTCCTTCCTGCACATAGAAAAGCACAGCACAGGAACAGGCCCTTCGGCCCACAATGTCCATGCCAAACACAATGCCAAATTAAACCAATCCCCTCTGACTGCACGTGATTCATATCTCTCCATTCCCTGCATATCTATGTGCCATCTAAAAACCACTTAAACACCACAATTGAATCTACCTCCACTCACCACCCTCGTAAAATCGCCCCGCACATCTGCATTAAAGTTTGCCCCTCTCACCTTAAAGCTATGCCCTCTAGTCGTTGACATTTCCACATTGGGGGAAAAAGTTCTGACTGTCTACCCTTTCTACGCCTCTCATAATTTTATATAAACTACCAGGTTACCCCTCAACTTCCAATGTTCCAGATAAACAATCCATATATGCTCAACCACTCATTGTAGGTAATACCTCCTAATCTTGGCAGCATTCTGCTAAACCTTCTCTGCACCCTTTTCTACACCATTTCCTGCAATGGGGTGAGCAGAACTGCATGTACTACCATTAATGCGGTCTGACCAAAGTCCTATAAAGCTGCATCATGACTTCCCAGCTCTTATACTCAGTGCCCTGACTGATGAAGGCAAGCACACCATACACCTTCGTTACCACTCTATCTAACTACTTGTGTTGCCACTTTCAGAGAGCTATGAACTTGGACCCCAAGATCTCTCTGCATATCAATGCTCTTAAGGGTCTTGCCATTAACCATGTGCCTTCCCCTTACGTTCAACCTCCGAAGTGCAACACCTCACACTTGCTCGGATTAAAGTCCATCTGCCGTTTTTCCACCCATTTCTGTTATAATCTATATCCTGCTATGTAGTGTGTGTATGTATATATATACACACACTGTATATATCCAATATACATTTATATATCAATAATATCACAGGCAGATTTAGATTTCGAGGTCAGGACATTTAAGAAACTTGCGTGTGGTTCTAGTTACCCCATTACGGAAGGATGTGGAGGCTTTGGAACGGTTCAGCAGAATATTGCTTGGATTACAGGGTATTATCTATAAAGAGAGGTTGTAAAAAACTTGACTTGTTTTCTCTGGAGCATCCGAGGTTGAGGGGCAACCAGATATATAAAATTATATATTATGTAAAGTATATAAAATTATGTGGCATTTATAGGGTCTGAACTTTTTTTCCCCAAATTGGTGGAAATGTCAGAGAGCATAAGGTGAAAGGGACAAAGTTTAATGCAGATGTACGAGAGGTTGTTTTTTACACATAGGGTGGTGGGTGCCTGAAACTGCCAGTGGTGGTGGTGAAGGCAGATACGATAGTGCCATTTAAGAGGCTTGAAGATAGGCATGTGGATATTGAGGGATATGGAACACAACTAGGCAGGGGGGTTAGTTTAACTTGGCATCATGTTCGGCATGGACATTGTAGACTGAATGGCTTGTTCCAATGCTGTACTTTTTATAGTCTAAAGAAGGGTTTCCACCTGAAAAGTCACCTATTCCTTCTCTCCAGAGACGCTGGGTTACTCCAGTTTCTTGTGTCTATCTTCGTTGTAAACCAGCATCTGCAGTTCCTTCCTACACTGTACTGTTCTATGTTCTATGTTATCTGCATTATCCAATTGAAAATTTCAAACCAAGAGCATATTTAATTATTTTTTCAGTCTCCTATCACTGCCTTTTTAGGAAAGTACTTTCTGCCTTCGTGACTTGAGGGAGAAAATGTTATAAAACACAGTTGTCCCTCTAATTTTAAATGGAAGGTAGAGGTATATCAAGGCCGTTCCTTGGTGTGAGGTGAGGTGAGGTGAGGTGGGTAGTAACAATGATTTAATTATTAGCATGGCCATAAGGTTGGTTTAGGTCTATAATTATCATGTGTACCGAGGTATAGTGAAGAACTTTGTTTTGCATGCTATCCAATCAAATCAGATAATACGATACATAAATACTTTTCGTTGAAAAGGTGCAGAGAAGATTTACGAGGATGTTGCCAGGACTCAAGCGCCTGAGCTTTAGGAAGAGATTGTGGTTTACTTTTAAGAAGTTCTCCTCCTCTAAGTGTGAAGAAGGATCACGACCCAAAATATAATGTATCCATGACCTCCAGAGATGCTGCGTGAGCCGCTGAGTTCCTCAGCACTTTGCAAGATTCCAACATCTGCAGTTTACTTTAGACTCTAGATATACAGCATAGAAACAGGCCCTTCGGCCCACTGAGTCTGCGCCGACCAGCGATCACCCTGTACACTAACACTATTTACATAAGACAATTAACCTACAAACCAGTACGTCTTTGGAGTGTGGAAGGAAAACCGAAGCACCCAGAGGAAACGCACGCGGTCACGGGGAGAACGTACAAACACCATACCTACGGCACCTGTAGCCAGGATCAAATATGGGTCCCTGGCGCTGTACTTACGAAGAAGATAACCATAATTTCTGTGCTAGGAATTGCTTCACTCTGGCAAAATGAATTCCCTCGTCACCTGCCATCTTGCCTCTGTGAAGCTACGTAATATCATAACAGGGAGGCACAGCTGTGAAACATTTTGGGTTTACTGAACAGTGTGAGTGGTGTAAGGTAAATGCAAGTTAATTTCTCCCAGATATGTTCTAAGTCCTTCACTGTAAGCACCTGTGGCGTTCCATCATTTTCAACTGATGTCTGGATTAGATGGTATTAGCTACAAGGGGTACCTTGGTGAGCCGTAGGGTCCATGTCTGTGCTGTATGACTCTAGAACTATGACAAGGACACAAATTGCTGGTGTAACTCAGTGGGTCAGGCAGCATCTCTGGACAAAAAGGATGGGTGACATTTCGGGTCAGAACCCTTCTTCAGAATGCAAAATAGAGAAGGCAATTACAAAGCATGGCTGGAAACAGATGTACCTCTAATTTTAAATGGAAGGTAGTACTCAGGAAGGGTGAGCCCATAATGGCCCATTGTTGGCTGGGGAAGTGAGGGAGGGTCTCACAGTCCTCCTGTCAGAGAGAGGTGGAGATCTACTTCTTCAAAGTAGGCATAACTTTGGCATACAGGGTGGCATAGCGGTAGAATTGCTGCCTTGCAGTGCCGGAGACCCTGGTTCGATCCTACCTACGGGTGCTGTCTGTACGGAGTTTGTATGTTCTCCCTGTGACCGCGTGGGATTTCTCTGAGATCTTCAGTTTCCTCCCACACTCCAAAGACGTACATGTATGTAGGTAAATTGGCTTGGTAAACGTAAAAATTGTCCCTAGTGTGTGCAGGATAATGTTAATGTGCGGGGATCACTGGTCGGCGCGGACCCATTGGGCCAAAGGGCCTGTTTCCGCGCTGAATCTCTAAACTAAACCTTGAGAAGATTTTGCTTTGGAGCAGACAAAATGTGTAAAAAGGATCTGGAGATGCTGGTTTACACCGAATATAGACGCAAAGTCCTGGAGTAACTCAGCGGGTCAGGCAGCATCGCTGGAGAAAAGGAATAGCTGATGATTCTGGTTGGGACCCTTCTTCAGGAGATGTTGCACAAACCTGGATTGTTTTCTCTGGATTGAAGTTGATTGAAGTTTATAAAATTATGTGAGACATGGATAGGGTAGACATTGAGAAGGGAGACATAAGAACTGCCGAATGCTGGAGTCTGGAGCTAAACAAGTGGTGGAGGAACTCTGAGGGACAGGCATCATCTGTGAAGAGAATGGAGGGGTGACTATTCTCTCCTTTGTTCGAGATGCTGCCTGAACCCCCCTGAGTTCCTCCAGTACTTTGTGTCTATCTTCTGTTGCTAAATGGGATTGGATACAGTGGGCCGATGGGCCTGTTTCTGAGCTGTATGACTCTTAAATGTGGCACGAACACAGGTAGTGAGACACTAGGAAGACAAGGAAAAGATTTAGATGTGGGCTATATTTGGGTAGGTGGACAAAGCTTTTACCTTGCGCCTCCTCCAACCGCATCTACTGTATCTGCTGTTCTCAATAGACAATAGGTGCAGGAGTAGGCCATTCGGTCCTTCGAGCCAGCACCGCCATTCAATGTGATCATGGCTGATCATCCCCAATCAGTACCCCGTTCCTGCCTTCTCCCCATATCCCCTGACTCCGCTATTTTTAAGAGCCCTATCTAGCTCTCTCTTGAAAGCATCCAGAGAACCCGCCTCCACCACCCTCTGAATTCCACAGACTCACCACTCTCTGTGAGAAAAAGTGTTTCCTCGTCTCCGTTCTAAATGGCTTACTCCTTATTCTTAAGTGTGTGGACTCGGTGTGGACTCCTACATATCGGCGAGACTAAGCGCAGACTGGGCGATCATTTCAGTCCGCCTTTGTCTACATGATCTCCCAGTTGCCAAGAACTTTAACTCTCCTTCCAATTCCATTACTGACCTTTCGGCAGACACAAAATGCTGAAGTCACTCAGCGGGACAGGCAGCATCTCTGGGGAGAAGGAATGGGTGACGTTTCAGGTCGAGACCCTTCTTCAGACCATCATTAATCACACTATCCACAGTGGCCTCTTACATAACCCTGATTTTCATCACTCCAACATTGGCCTCAACTATCCAGGTTCTAAACTCAGGATTACCGAGTTACCAAGTATTACTGATATCTCTCACTAACCTCTTTGTCCTGGGCCTCCTCCACTGTCAGGGTGAGGCCACACGCAAATTGGAGGAACAGCACCTCATATTTCGCTCGGGCAGCTTACAAACTAATGGTATAAATATTGATTTATTTAACTTCGTAACCCTCTCTCTCCGTTCTTCCCCCATCCAAGTCGTCGTACTAGTTTCACTGTCGTCCTACGTAGTTTCACTTTTTGTATCACTTGTTATCACCTTCTCCACAACAATGGACCATTGTGGGCTCCACTTTTCCTTGATCTGGCTTTGATTTGTCCTTTTGCATATCTTTCATTCATTTGTTCTCTGTACCTTTTCATATCTCTCTGAAGAAGGGTTTCGAGCTGAAACATCACCTATTCCCTTTCTCCAGAAGATACTGTCTGACCCGCTGAATTACTCCAGCATTTCTAAGTCTGTCTTTAGATCAAAGACATTGACTTTACAGAATGTGGGAGAAGGCGGGATGGAGAGGTTTACGAAATGAATCAGCGTTCATCAAATGTGGAGCAATAAACATCGGTGTGGATGGAGAGGCGATAGTCAGTGGAATGCAGAGATGCCAGAGGTTTGTAGGGCTGGTGGAAGTTAGAGGAATGGAGAGACCCAGGGGATGAGAAATGAGGGCAGTTGTGTATGTTATTTGTCTGACAGTTATATTCTTCAGGGTTGTTGAAATTTACAACTGACTATCCCTTCAGAATCACCTTCATCGCTGATCAGAGTGAGTGGGTCCTGACAAATACTGCAACTCACCAGACAGATATTCTCTCTCCCTCTCTCCCTCTCCCCCCCCCTCTCCCTTTCCCCCTTTCCCCCTTTCCCCCTTTCCCCCCTTTCCCCCTCCCTCTCTCCTCTCTCCCTCTCTCCTCTCTCCCTCTCTCCCTCTCTCCCTCTCTCCCTCTCTCCCTCTCTCCCTCTCTCCCTCTCTCCCTCTCTCCCTCTCTCCCTCTCTCCCTCTCTCCCTCTCTCCCTCTCTCCCTCTCTCCCTCTCTCCCTCTCTCCCTCTCTCCCTCTCTCCCTCTCTCCCTCTCTCCCTCTCTCCCTCTCTCCCTCTCTCCCTCTCTCCCTCTCTCCCTCTCTCCCTCTCTCCTCTCTCTCCCTCTCTCCCTCTCTCCCTCTCTCCCTCTCTCCCTTTCCCCCCCTCCCCCCCCTGCGTGAAAACATTGCCCCTCAGGTTCCTATTAAATCTTTCCATCTCACCTTATATTCGCCTCATTTTTTAGTTTAATAGGTGGATAGAACGTCAATATATCATCTGGTTGGGGTGCCTAAAACCAGGGGCACTGTCTCATATTTCACTTGGGCAGCTTACAACCCAGCGGTATGAATATTGATTTCTCTAACTCCAAGCAATCCTTGCATTCCCTGTCTCTCTCTCTCTCTCTCTCCATCCCTCCCCCCACCATAGTTGTTCCACTAGTTTCATTGTTTGTATCACTCATTATCACCTTCTCCACAGCCAACAATGGACCATTGTGGGCTCCACTTTTCCTTGATCATCGATGCTGGCTATGATTTGTTCTTTTCATACCTTTCATTCATTTGTTCTTTGTACATTTTCATATCTCTAGTTTCCTCTCCCCTGACTTTGTCTGAAGAATGGTCTCGTCCCGAAACGTCACCTATTGCTTTTCTCCAGAGATGCTGCCTGAGGGTTGTGAATTTGTGGAATTTTTTGCCACAGAAGGCTGTGGAGGCCAAGTCTCTGGATATTTTTTAAGGCAGAGATGGATAGATAGATTCGCGATTAGTACGGGTGTCGGAGGTTATGGGGAGAAGGCAGGAGAATGGGGTTATGAGGGAGAGATAGATCAGCCATGTTCGAATGGTGGAGTAGACTTGATGGGCCGAATGTCCTAATTCTACTCCTATCGCATTACCTTGTGACCCGCTGAGTTACTCCAGCATTATGTGTCTATCTTTGGTGTACACTAGCATCTGCAGTTCCTTCCTACACACAGTCTAATTTAGTTTAGTTTATTATTGTCATATGTCCAGAGATATGATGAAATCATACTGTTAATGAGCACAATAGATCCTCTGCTGGAACAGCAGGCAGAGAGTCGCCACGTTCCGGCGCCATCTTGCAACTTCCACGTCTCTGAAAAGTCCGATCTTGGCCCAAGAGGATCTGCAGTTTCTTATGTATCTCACTTTAAGGCCTGGTGTTCTGGCAGTACTGGATGTATGAAGCAGGGTTCTGCCTGACCCAGCGCGATGCCGTCGCTCACTTCCACCGCAGGCTGCGCTCGATCCGCTCGCCTCGCCTGGCTGCTGTAGGGCCTCCCGCGGCTGTCTCCACCAAGACCACCGCCCGAGGTTGTGAGGTTACCTAAACTTGGAGAATTCAGCATTCATATTGTTGGGTTGTAAGCTGCCCAAGCGGAATATGAGGTGCATGTTCCTCCAGTTCGCATGTGGCCTCACTCTGGCAATGGAGGAGGCCCAGAATGAAAAGATCAGTGGTAATACGAAGGGGAGTGTAAATGGTTAGCAACTGGGAGATCCAGCAGGCCTTGATGGACCAAGCGTGCTAGTGTACTGGAGTTCAGAATGCCTGACCAGAGAATTTCAACCCATACTAACTATTAGTATATATGTGGCTGGCACAGTGACACAGCGGTTAGAGCTGCTGCCTCAAAGCACCAGAGACCCACCTTCAATCCTGACATCTGCTGCTGTCTGTGTTGAGTTTTCACATTCTATCTGTGATTGCATGGATTTTCTCTGGGTGTTCCCGTTTCCTCCCACATTCCAAAGACATACAGGTTTGTAGGTTAATTGACTTTGGTAAAAATTGTAAATTGTCCCTAGTGTGTAGGATAGTGCTAGTGCACAGGGTGATCGATGGTCAGCGCGGTGGGCCGAAGAACCTGTTTCCGTGCTGTCTCTCTAAAGTTTAAAGTGTTCCTTCTAACATAGGAGTAGGCCATTTGGCCTCTCAGGTCCACACCAGCTCACAGCGCAATCCTCTTAATGTCATTTCCCCCCACATATTTCCCTGTAAATTCCCGCCTTTCCATCACGTACTAACCTCCCCACCATCGAAGGGATCTACTGGAGGTGCTGCCTCAAGGAGACAGGCAATATCATCAAAGACCACCTTGGCCAGGCTCTCATCTCAGCAAGAAGGTACAGGAACCTGAGAACTGTGACCTCCAGGTTGTCTTCCCAACAACCATCAAGCTCTTGAACACTGTGCAACACTTACCTCAGCACTGAACCATGACTGACTTGGCACTATTGAGGCTGCACTATGTACTTAAGTCTGGTTTACCTGGAATAATTCTCAAAGTCATAGTCATTCGGCACGGAAACAGGTCCTTACCCATGTCGACCAAGATGTCCCATCTACACTTGTCTCATCTGCCCGTGTTTGGCCCATATCCCTCTGAATGTTTCTTATCCAAGTACCCATCCAAATGTCTTTAAGATGCTATTATAGTACCTGCTTCAACTACCTCCTCTGGCAGCTCGTTCCATACACCCACCACCCATTGTGTATAAAGGTTTCCATTAAATCTTTCCCCTCTCACCTTAAGCCTATGTCCTCTGGTTCATGATTCCCCTACTCTGAGTAAACGACTCCATTGTAGATGCTGCCTCGCCCGCTGAGTTTCTCCAGCATTTTTGTCTACCGTCTATTCACTCTATCTATTCCCCTCATGACTTCTATACCTCTATAAAATCATCTCTCATCCTCCTCTGCGCCAATTAATAAAGTCCAAGCCTGAATATTTTATTATTAGCCTGGGCTATAATTAGCCTAGAATAATTAATTGTATATTAATTTTGTTGCCCAAATGTGCCTGTAAAGCTGCAGCAGCACAGATTTCATTGTTTCAGTTCCGGTGCACATGACAATTAAACACTCGTCTCTTCAAATCTATTCTCTTGCGCATTGCCATGGTCTTCAGATTATCACACGACCTATGTACACGCTAAGATTGAATCGATTAATAGATTGGAAAACACAGCATGGAAACAGGCCCTTCGGCCCACCGAGTCCATGCTGACCATCGATCACCCGTTCACACTAGTTCTATGTTATCCCACTTTCACATCCACTCCAGACATGTTGCTTGACTGGCTGAGTTACTTCAGAATTTGGTGAATATCTTCAGTATAAACCAGCATCTGCTACACATATTCTGTTGTGTTGCTGCCAGTAAGAATTTCATTGTTCTGTTTTGGGAACATATGACAATAAAACACTTTTGACTCTTGATAGTGCCTGTCTCAGCTACCTTCTTTTGACTTTAGAGATACAGGGTGGAAACAGGCCCTGCGGCCCACCGAGTCCACGCCGACCTGTGATCACTCCGTACACTAGCACTGGTCCGACCACCCTTGGGACAATTTACAATTTCACCGAAGCCAGTTAACCTACAAATCTGTACGTCTTTGGAATGTGGGAGGAAACCGAAGCACCCGGAGAAAACCCACGCGGTCACACGGAGAACGTACAAACTCCGTACAGACAGCACCCATGGTCTGGATCAAACCCGGGTCTCTGGCGCTGTGAGGCAGCAACTCTACCGCTGCGCCTCCGTGCCGTCCTTGTGTCTTGATCCTGCTTCCTCGTAAACGTATCAGTGCCACCCACCTTTAACTGATCCATGTTCTCACCCTGTTTTGAAATGAGCCGCACTCTGAATTATTGTCCCGCTGAAGTATTCCATTAACACTTAGACTAAGCCGTCATTGACTGTGTACATCAATAATCCAGCAGCATCGAACTCCAGCAGTCTTGTCGTTACCGCTCGCACCCTGAGGCCCTCATTACTCTCCTCTCCCTCTCTCTGTCTAGTAATGAGAAACCTGGGGGGTCTAACCATGACTAAAGCGCCCTCCAAAGTGACAATGCTGCTGAGTTTAGTTTAGAGATACAGCGTGGAAACAGGCCCCATCGGTCCACCGAGTCTGCGCCGACCAGCGATCCCCGTACACTAGCAATATCTTGCACACTATGGACAATTTTTACCAAAGCCAAATTAACCCACAAACCTGTACGTCTTTGGAGTGTGGGAGGAAACCGAAGCAACCGGGGAATCCCACACGGCCACAGGGAGAAGGTACAAACTCCGTACAGACAGCACCCATGGTCAGGATCGAACCCGCTGTAAGGCAGCAACTCTGCCGCTGCGCCACTGTGCCATTGTCTTGCTAATGTTTATCTTTTAAATCCGTGCTTTAGTTTGATTTTGTTCTTGGGAAGGTATGAGTTTGGGTTCCTTGCTTGTGATTATCTGCAGCAGGATATCATGAGAGGAATAAATAGGGGGTACACAAAATGCTGGAGTAACTCAGCGGGGGAGAAGGAATCGAGTCGAGACCCTTCTTCACCCATTCCTTTCCTCCAGAGATAGACAATAGGTGCAGGAGTAGGCCATTTGGCCCTTCAAGCCAGCACCGCCATTCAATGTGATCATGGCTGATCATCCCCAATCAGTACCCCGTTCCTGCCTTCTCCCCATATCCCCTGACTCTGTTATCTTTAAGAGCCCTATCTAGCTCTCTCTTGAAAGTATCCTGAGAACCGGCCTCCACCGCCCTCTGAGGCAGAGAATTCCACACTCACCACTCTCTGTGTGAAAAAGATGCTGCCTGTCCCGCTGAGTTACTCCAGCATTTTATGTCTACCTTCGATTTAAACCAGCATCTGCAGTTCTTTCCTACACATAAATAGGGTGAATTCAAGTGGAAGCAGTAGATGAAGTTGTGCACAAATGCCCCCCTAATAATCGAGCTAAGGGATGGACAGTCCAGTCCATTCAGCTCTTCGAGTCTGCTAGCTTTTTATTCCCCACCCTCGAAGGGATCAAAAAAGCAGCCAGCATCACAACCCACACCACCATGGCCATGCTCTCATCTCGCTGCTACCATCGGGAAGAAGGTATAGAAGGTTACGTTGAGGGACTACGTGAAGAGCCCGCCAGGGCGCATGCGCGACATATCTTCAAAGCAGTGGTGTGAAATCACAGATACGGTAGTCGAATTAACATAGTAAGATTAGGAAAAAAAATACCAGCTGACCTTTATAATAGAGGGTGGGCGTGGAGGGCACGTAATCCCTCAACGTAACTCCTCATAAAATAAAGATCAAACTTCAAACTTGTAAGTTCTCATTTAATCTTACTGTTTTACTTCGGAGTCACGTGAGTGACTACGTGAAGATTTTAAAGCTCTGTGATTTCATGCCACGGAACGAGTCCATGCTTCACACCCTGCTGTCGTAGACTGAGGAGGAAGTATGTTAACAAATCCAGACATGAATCAATTGTTAAAAAGAAACAATAAGTGATTTATTAACACAAATTATAATAATGACCCCTGTCCTTCGGGCCGTATTATAAAACAGAACTTAAAATAGTCTCTGCAAAAGTCACAGGCTTGGCAACTGGCTTATTATAAAATTCTTGGAAGGTCTTCTCCCTGGACCATCCTGCCGTACCCAAGATGTGATCCATTGGAACCTCCATGTGCCGTGCTGCCGATGTGGCTGCAGCCCTGGTGGAATGAGATTTGAAAATATCAGTATCCACCCCTGCAGCCTCCAAAACCTGTCGAAGCCATCTAGATATAGTTTGGGTCGATACCCTGTTGTGAGGTCTTTTGTGGCTCACTAATAGTGCCAATTCTTGGCCTCTTACTTTAGCTGTTAGTTCAATGTAAAGTAACAGATGTGTCATAACGCATAAGCGAACATCTGTAGGGTATGCCCGAAACTCTAGTTTAAGGCCTGCTAGAGTCAGTTATTAAAGATGGGGTAGCAGCACATTTGGAAAGTGGCGAAATCATTGGACAAAGTCAGCATGGATTTACGAAAGGTAAATCGTGTCTGACGAATCTTATAGAATTTTTCGAGGATGTAACTAGTAGAGTGGATAGGGGAGAACCAGTGGATGTGTTGTATCTGGACTTTCAGAAGGCTTTCAACAAGGTACCACATAAGAGATTAGGATACAAACTTAAATCACACGGTATTGGGGGTTCAGTATTGATGTGGATAGAGAACTGGCTGGCAAACAGGAAGCAAAGAGTAGGAGTAAACGGGTCCTTTTCACAATGGCAGGCAGTGACTAGTGGGGTACCGCAAGGCTCAGTGCTGGGACCCCAGCTATTTACAATTTATATTAATGAACTGGATGAGGGAATTGAAAGGAACATCTCCAAGTTTGCAGATGACACTAAGCTGGGGGGCAGTGTTAGCTGTGAGGAGGATGCTAGGAGACTGCAAGGTGACTTGGATAGGCTGGGTTAGTGGGCAAATGTTTGGCAGATGCAGTATAATGTGGATAAATGTGAGGTTATCCACTTTGGTGGCAAAAACGGGAAGGCAGACTATTATCTAAATGGTGGCCGATTAGGAAATGGGGAGATGCAGCGAGACCTGGGTGTCATGGTACACCAGTCATTGAAAGTAGGCATGCAGGTGCAGCAGGCAGTGAAGAAAGCGAATGGTATGTTGGCTTTCATAGCAAGAGGATTTGAGTATAGGAGCAGGGAGGTTCTACTGCAGTTGTACAGGGTCTTGGTGAGACCACACCTGGAGTATTGCGTACAGTTTTGGTCTCAAAATCTGAGGAAGGACATTATAGCCATAGAGGGAGTGCAGAGAAGGTTCACCAGACTGATTCCTGGGATGTCAGGACTTTCATATGAAGAAAGACTGGATAGACTTGGCTTATACTCGCTAGAATTTAGGAGATTGAGAGGGGATCTTATAGAAACGTACAAAATTCTTATGGGGTTGGACAGGCTAGATGCAGGAAGATTGTTCCCGATGTTGGGGAAGTCCAGGACAAGGGGTCACAGCTTAAGGATAAGGGGGAAATCCTTTAAGACCGAGATGAGGAAAAACTTTTTCACACAGAGAGTGGTGAATCTCTGGAACTCTCTGCCACAGAGGGTAGTTGAGGCCAGTTCATTGGCTATATTTAAGAGGGAGTTAGATGTGGCCCTTGTGGCTAAGGGGATCAGGGGGTATGGAGAGAAGGCAGGTACGGGATACTGAGTTGGATGATCAGCCATGATCATATTGAATGGCGGTGCAGGCTCGAAGGGCCGAATGGCCTACTCCTGCACCTATTTTCTATGTATCTATGTATCCCATCTGCCCCCACAACTGGAGATGATGTTGGTGGCACCCCAACCTTGAGCGCTGGCATCAGTCTGTAATACAACTGACGGGTTGCTAATAATAATGGAGCTGAAGGAACGCCGAATGTTATGTGTCCACTATCGCAGTTCCAAAATAGCTTTTGTTGGTAATTGCATTGGTCTATCGAAATGACCAGCATGATGTTTAAGTGCTCGCACCTTTGCTCTCTGTAAATTTTGATAGTGCAAAGGTCCAAAGTGTGTCGCTGGAAAAGCAGCTATGATTTTGCCAATTACCCTTGCTACTTGTCTGATAGATGGTTGACTGATGACAGCAAGGTTGCTGCAAACTTCCATTAATTCAGTTGCCTTTCCCCTAGGTAAAGTCACAGTCATGTGAACTGAATTAATGGTGAATCCCAAATAGTCCATAGTCGTGGATGGTGTTAACTTTGATTTATCTGGATGTATGATAAACCCCAGTTTCTCAAATAAACCTACGGTAGCTGTAACAGCTAATTTGGCTAATTCGTAGGTTTTACCCACGATTAGTATGTCATCTAAATATGCCATGACAATATGTTTTTGTTTCCGAAGAACCGCCAGAGCTGGTTTCAGTAATTTGGTGAATAGTGTGGGGGCTGAGGTCAATCCATTAGGTAGTGCTTTGTACTGCCAAAGCTGCCCCATCCAGTTAAACTTCAGATATCGGCAGTGATCCTTGTGTATAGGCATCGAATAGTATGCATCTTTTAAATCGATGCATGCCATGAAGTAGCCTTCGGAAATCAATTGTTTGGCCGTGACAAAGGTTTCCATTTTGAAGTGAGTATACTGCACAAATGTGTTCAATTGTCTCAAATCAATAATGATGCGACATCCACCATCTTTTTTCTTTTATGTGAAAATGTTTGACACAAATTCTCGAGACTCATGTTGAGATCTCTCAATTACACCCTTAGTATGAAGCCTCTTAATTGCAGCATGACCATCCAACTTCTCTTGTTGTGATAGAATAAATGATCTGATGGGTGCATGCTGAACCGGAGGAAGGTGTTTGTTTTCTAATTCAATTTCATATCCTTGAACACTATGCAGTATATAAGAATCAGAGGTTATTGAGTTCCATGCCTCACAAAACCAGTGTAACCTACCACCAACAATTGTATCCATTGCACCCGCTATGTCCTGCGAGGAACCAGACCCACCTACCTCCATGGTTACCAGTGGGGTGTTCATCACTTCTTCTTCTGTTTCTTGGCCGGTTGAGTTGCTGGAATTCGGGGTTGGCGCATCTTCCACGAAGGTCGCTCTGGGCCGCGGTCTAAAAAAGACCTTTGTCCTTGAGCTGCGGCCTTCGAGCTTTCACCAGCTTCGATGTGACGTGGCCTGCTGGTGGATGCGTAGGGGTGCTGTTGCCGAGGTATTTTGCCCGATGCCTTGATGAGCCCGGCGGCTTTCGCCTCTTCATCCAGGTCTTTAACCTGTTTGGACAGGTTGCCCCCGAATAATAAAATTGGCGGCGGTGTGGTGTTGGTCTTGCACAGAGCCGCAAATTTGGGGTTCAAGGCTGGGCGGATGGAGTTCTTTCGGAAACAGTTGATCTCGAACTGTGTATTGCAGAGCATCGCCAGCTTATCTTGCTGAGCCTCTGTCATTTCCGTGTCATCCACCGACCGGGCAAATGCTGTAATCCCAGTTGTTAAAAGTTTGAGGATTTTCTGCATTTGTACCTCCTGTGCCCTTATACCTGCACCAATATGTCCCCAGATGGAGCGATTCACTGCTGGGACATTCAGTGAAATACAGTTCCCTGGTGCCAGCTATTTTGCAGTGGTTTCATTAACTGCCTGTTCCTGCAATTGATGGGTTGAAAGGTAGTCAATGCTGGCTGCTAGTTCTTGTTTCAGCGGCTGCCCTGACTGTGGAGGCACCGCAAACTTTTTCACCATTCCCATCATCTTCTCTTCTGGCACCCCCAGCACACTTGAAGTCTCTTCAGCCAACCCTTGTTCGGAGTCACCCCAGAAATGACTCCCAATGCTCCCTCCCCTCTGTTGAGGGAGATACATTGTTCAGCCCTGAAAAAGGTACTGCCATGGGCTTCCTCGGAGGCCCGTAGTGACTTGACTCCTGCTCACGGAGTTTGTCACGGTGAAGCAATTGCTCCACTAGCCGCTCCAGATGTGAAATGCGACTACTGTCGCTGTCTGCCGGCGCCGTTTGCTCATGGCCCTATACATCGGAGTCCATGAGCGTGTCCCACCTTTTGCCGTTCCTGTCAGCCTGTGGCGACCCAGGCTGCACAGGTGCCGGGACAGAGACCGCTGATCGCATAGATTGCGATGCTGCAGTCGGCCGCTGCTGGCTCCCGGTACTTCCGCGGTCCTCCTCAGCCAGTTTCTTAGCGGCCCGTTTGGACTTGGTACGGGTCCTGTCCATCGTTGGTCTCCCTGGAAACAGAAAGACACCCGAAAAACGGCTCAGAGTAAGTAACTTACCGTAGGTCTCCAGTTTTAAGCGTACCGCTGCGGGGAACGCTCCTCCCCGCCTGTCGCTCTCAATGCGCTAGACGATATGTTGTGCATGCGCCCTGGCGGGCTCTTCACGTAGTCACTCATGTGACTCCGAAGTAAAATGCAAGATAAAGTCCTGTCAAGCCCGATTAAAGATAGTCCGAGGGTCTCAAATGAGGTAGGTGGTAGGTCAGGACCACTCTCCAGTTGCTGACAGGATGGTTCAGTTGCCTGATTGGGAAGAAACTCTCATTGGAATGTGCGTTTTCACACACCTATACTTTTTACCTGATAGGAGAGTGGAGGAGAGGGATAGCATTTAAAAGACATTTGGACAGGTACATGGATTGGAAAGGTTTAGAGGGCCAAACAGGGGCAGGTGGGACTAGCGTTGATGGAGCATCTTGGTCAGCAATTTGGGTCGAAGGGCCTGTTTCCCTGCTGTCAGGCTCCATGGCTCCATGACTTTGTTTAAGCTAAGAATTGCCACTGCATCCACAAAACAAGACCATGGTAGTTTCACCTCTTTCAGGAGCATTTTCTCTGAGTGTGTCCTATTTATGTGTCATCTGAATTTACTGTGAAATTAGATTTGAGGAGAGAATTTGCATTTTTTTCCCTTCAAAAACCCTATCTAATTCAAATAAAACTGGAGGCTATTAATTGTTTTACCGGCTGTTTTCAAATGGTCGCCTTCCTTGCTATCTGATAGTGCTGGAATGCACCAGAGGGGATAGCGAGAAATAGAGTCAGGGCTGGCAATTTGTCTTCCAAGCGAATGTTTGGACGAGGATTTTGCAGGGAATTGTACCGTGCACACTCTATATCTCCGCTGGTTTCCTCCCCTGCGTCCTGGGGTGATGTTCAAAGTGCCTTAGATTTGTG
Organism: Malacoraja senta; assembly: GCA_038087875.1. Lineage (NCBI taxonomy): Eukaryota > Metazoa > Chordata > Chondrichthyes > Rajiformes > Rajidae > Malacoraja > Malacoraja senta. The sequence goes on along the minus strand of JAXLNO010005199.1, from coordinate 122,097 downwards.
TCAATTATAGCACCCCAGAAAGAGAGTTGTTTAAGCAGATAGCAACTCGACCTGCAATTTTGTTCTTACAGAAGCCGTTGTTTTCCAATCATGAAAAATCACATCTATTTTTCATTATGCCTGCAACGTATAACAATACATGCGCATTCCAGGATTTCAAATTCATTCTCTTCATGAGCCCAAAGGCATAGAAATAATCTGCAGGGCATTTTAAAATAAAACACACACACACATACACAGGACTGGAGACGGTGGGACAGCGGTAGAGTTGCTGCCTTACAGAGACCGAGGTCCCAGTTTGATCCTGACCACGGGTGTCGTCTCTGCGGAGTTTGTACCTTGTGCCCTGACCTGCATGGGTTTTCTCCCGGAGTTCTGGTTTCCTCCCACAATCTAAAGCTGTACAGGTTTGTAAGCTAATTGGCTTGGTAACATTTAAATTGTCCCTAGTGTGTAGAGGATAGTGGTGGTGTGCGGGGATCGCTGACTGGCGTGGAATCAGTGTGTCTAAACTAAACTAAATATCCCAGCCATCTGTGGATTTGCATCAAATCTACAGAGGGGTTGATGACAGCAGATGAGGTTATGAACAAATACCCCCTAAATTTTGTGATAAGGGACGGGTGCAGTCCATGCAGCCCTTCTAGTCTGTGCTAGCCTTTGTTCTCCACCACCAAAGGGATCTACAGGAGTCACTGCCTCAAAAAGGCAGGCGGCACCATCAGAGACGCACATCACCCTGGCCACGCTCGCATTTCACTCCTGCCATCAGGAAGAAGGTACAGGACTCTGAAAACCGTGACCTCCAGATTCAGGAACAGCTTCTTCCCAACAACCATCAGGCTCTTGAACACTACAAACACTAACTAAACTACGAGCTACAAACTGCCTTGGTTGCACTTGCGTCTTCGGGCATTTTTGGTACTAATGTTTGTTTTTTAATTCAGAGTCATACAGCGTGGAAACAGGCCCTTCAGCCCAACTTGCCCACACCGACCAACATGCCCCATCTACACTAGTCCCACCTGCCTGCATTTGGCCCATATCCCTAACCTGTCCTATCCATGTACCTGTCTAATTGTTCCTTAAACGTTATAATAGTCCCTGCCTCAACTACCTCCTCTGGCAGCTTGTTCCATACACCCACCACCCAATTTACTTACTGTATGAGTTGAAAATTAACAATTTATTGAACTGTTTTGTTCATTATGTTGTTTATGCACATTGTGTTTACAGACCTGCTGTGCTCCTGCAAGGAAGAATCTCATAGTTGTGTTTCAGTATATATGACAATTAAACACTTAACTCTTGAAGTTTCTTCTTCCCACATCCAACCCACCATTCCAACTCTTAATTATTTTGGAGGCACAAGCAGCTAACACAGTCCCACCCAGGTCATTCCTTCTTCTCCCCGCTCCGGTCCGGCAGAAGGTACAGAAGCTTGAAAGCGCGCACCGCCACCAGACTCAGGAACAGCTTCTTCCCCGCTGTTATCAGGCTTCTGAATGGTCCTTCCATAAGCTAGGGTACTGTCCGATTCACCTCTACCCCATTGCGGACATTGGACTTTGTCTCTGGAGCTGATGCGCTACAATTCTGTGAACTATATACTGCACTCTGTTCCACCTAATGGTTTGATTGTAATTATGTACAGTATTATCTGATGCAAAACAAAGCTTGCACAGTATCTTGGTACATGACATTTATAAACTTCATCCTAAAGATTAGAGAACCAGGGGCTGTACAATGGAGCAGCGATACAGTTGCTGCCTTACAGCGCCAAAGACCCGGGTTCGATCTTGACTAACGGGTGTGTTTGTACACAGTTTGTACCTTCTCCCTGTGACCGCGTGGGTTTCCTCTGGGTGCTCCAGTTTCCTCCCACACTCCAAAGATGTAGAGGTTTGTAAGTTAATTGGCTTCTATAAAATTGTAAATTGTTCCTAGTGTGTAGGATAGTGTTAGTGTACGGGGTGATCGCTGGCCAGCAGGCCAAAGGGCCTGTTTCCATGCTGTAAGTCTTCTGTGTTTTCACATTTCTGTATCTCTTGCCTGATGGAAGTGAGAGAGACTGGCCTGGAGAGAGTGGATGTGGAGAGGATGTTTCCATTAGTGGGAGAGCCTAGGACCAGAGGCCATGGCCTCAGAATAAAAGGACGTACCTTTAGAAAAGAGGAGGAGGAATTTATTTTGCCCGAGGGTGGTGAATCTGTGGAATTCATTGCCACAGACAGCTGTGGAGGCCAAGTCAATAGATATTTTTAAGGCGAAGATTGACATATTCTTGATTAGTACGGGTGTCAGGGGTTATGGGGAGAAGACAGGAGAATGGGGATGAGGGAAATATAGGTCGGCCATGATTGAACGGGGGAGTAGACTTAATGGGTCGAATGGACTGATTCTGCTCCTAGAACCTATATACTTGTGACCAGGGTGAGAGTCGTCCTTATTATGCTGGTGGCCTTGCCGATGTAGCATGAAGTGTAGATGTAGTCAAAGGAAGACAGGTTGTCACTTCGGGGAGGTTTCAAATCTATTACCCCGCACTGATTTTCTTGTAATTTTGGAAATTGCCGCTGGAATTCTACTTCTGCGGTTACACGATTATTTTATCACGTTTTCCCCTCAATTGTATCACACCATTCACCCAATTAGTCCCTAGGCAGTACATTGCTTTTCCCGTCTGCTCTGAATTTTCTTCTGAATTCCCCCTTGCATATATTAATGACTGTCTTCTCATGGGTTCCAGGTTGGGACTCTTCTCAGGGGTGGAAACTCTGCTCTGAACCTGTCTTAACAATCCCGAGCCAATTGTAGAGGTTGCTAATCAGATCCTTCTTGCCTCCAACTCTTCCAGGAAATAAGACCATAAGACATAAGGGTGGTGCAGCGGTAGAGCTGCTGCCTCACAGCGCCAGAGAGCCTAGTTCGATCCTAACTACGGGTGCTGTCTATGTGGAGTTTGTACGTTCTCCCTGAGACCCTGTGGGGGGTTTCTCCAGGTGCTCTGATTTCCTCCCACACCCCAAAGGCTGACAGGTTTGTAGGTTAATTGGCTTGAGTAAAATTTGTAATTGTTTAGGATAGTGCTAGTGTACGTGGTGATCGCTGGTTGGAGCGAACTTGATGGGGCAAAGTGCCTGTCTCTGTCCTGTATCTCTAACCTCTAAAGTACCTCATATTTTGATTGAGTAGCTTACAACCCAGAGGTATGAAAGTTGGATTGTCTCATTTTAAGTAACTTCTATTTATGCTCCCTCCTTGCCCCTTCCTTCACCCTAGTCGTTTTACCAGTTCCACAGTTCTCCACATTATTTCCCACTTGAGATCACACCTTCCCCAGCCAAAAGTGGACCGACCAGGCATCACCTTCCCTGAGGCCATTTGTGGCCAACCCTGATTTGTCCTGGTCTTCTCTCGCCTTCAGCTCTTCACTCAGCCCCACTTTCATTTTGAAGAAGGGTCCCGACACGAAACACATCCTTTTTCTCTAGAGATGCTGCCTGATCCGCTGAATTACTCCAGCACTCTGTGTCTATCTTTGGTAGAAACCAGCATCTGCAGTTCTTTGTGTCCACATCATCTGTGCACAGTCCAGCCTTTCAGCGTCATAGAGACTTACATCCTAGAAACAGACCCTTCGGCCCAACTTGCCCACACCCACCAACATGTCCTATCTACACTAATCCCACTTGCCTGCGTTTGGCCCATACCCCTTTAAACCTGTCCTATCCAAGTACCTATCTAATTATTTCTTGAACATTGCAATAGTACCTGCGTCAACTACCTCCTCCGGCAGCTCATTCCATACACCTACCACTCTTTGCGTAAAGAAGTTAGCCCTCCAGGTTCCTATGAAATCTTCCCCCCTCACCTTAAACCTATGGCCTCTGGTTCTCAATGCCTCTACTCTGGGCAAGACACTCTGTTTGTTTACCTGATCTATTCCTCTCATTATTTTGTACACTTCTATAAGATCACCACTCATCCTCCTTTGCCTGAGTCCCAGCCTGCGCAACCTCTCCCTATAGCTCAGGCCATTGCGTCCTTGTGAATCATCTCCGCACCCTTTCCAGCTTGACATCTTTTCTATAACATGGTGCCTAGAACTGAACACAATACTGTAAATGTGGCCTCGCTGCCATTTTATATAACTGCAACATGACCTCCCAACTTCTCTTCTCAATGTTGATGGGAAATGATGGGATTCTCATCATTAGATAACGTCTAACAACGATCATGCTGCCTGACCTGCCGAGTACTTCCAGCATTTTCTATTTTTATTTCAGATTTCCAGCACCTGCAATTTTTTTCTCTGTTTTCAGTAGTTGAACTAGTTCAAGTTCAAAACAGAAAGTGCTGGAGGAACTCAGCGGGTCAGGCGGCATCTGTGGAGGGAATGGACAGGCGACGTTTCCGGTCGGGACCTTCCTCCATTGCCAGAGGGAGGCCACACGCAAACTGGAGGAACAGCACCTCGTATTCCGCTTGGGTAGCTTACAGCCCAACGGTATGAACATTGAATCTCCAATTTTAGGTACCCCCCCCCCCTTGTTTCCCTCCCTTTCCCATTTCCCCCATCCCATGTGCACATTTTCTCCCACTATCCTGCCCCCCCCCTTTCCTTCCTCCCATCCATTTCCATCCATATCCCTCCCTCCGGCTTTACATTTCACTCCTTTTCTCCCCATATCTGACACCCTTTTGTCTCCTTTCCATCTCTTGCCTTTGTCACTTACTCCACCCACCTGCCTATCCAACGCCACCTCACCTGCATCCACCTATCACTCACCAGGCTTTGTCCTGCCCCCACCTCTCTTCCTCATCTCCCTCCCTGCTACAATCAGTCTGAAGAAGGGTCCCAACCCAAAACGTCACCTATCCATGTCCTCCAGAGATGCTGCCAGATCCGCTGAGTTGCACCAGCACGTTGTTTCTATTGAAGTTTATTAGTTTAGTTTAGTTTATTGTCACGTGTACCGAGGTACAGTGAAAAGCTTTTGTTGCGTGCTAACCAGTCAGCGGAAAGACAATACATGATTACAATTGAGCCGCCCACAGTGTACAGATCCCGGATAAAGGGAATAACATTTACTGCCAGGGTAGGATATTATTGTCATGTGTACTGGGATAACACTGAAAAGCTTTTTTTGTGCGTGTTATCCACTCGAATCAGATGAAACCATACATGAACACCATCAAGCCAAACACAAGTACAAAATGTTTTGACCAATTGATTAAAAGATACAGCATGGAAAGAAGCAGGCATCGTCTGGGGAGGGAATGGATAAACGCCACGGTGGAGCAGCGGTAGAGTTGCTGCCTCACAGCGCCAGAGACCCGGGTTCCATCCTGACTACGGGTGCTGTCTGTACAGAGTTTGTACGTTCTCCCTGTGACCGCGTGGGTTTCCCCCGGGGTGCTCCGGTTTCTTCCCACACCAAAGATGCTGATGTTTGTAGGTTAATTGTAAATTGTCCCTAGTGTGTAGAATAGTGCTCGGGTACAGGGTGGTCGCTGGTCGTGTGGACTCGGTGGGCTGAAGGTCCTATTTCTGCACTGTATCTATAAATGAATGAATACTTTATTGTCACATGTGACAAGTCACAGCGAAATTTGTCTAAAGACACTTTGGGTCGGGACCCTTCTCAGATCAAACCACTGTCTGTCCGTTCCCTCCACAGACGCTGCCTGTCCCACTGAGTTACTCCAGCACTTTGTGTCCTACTTGTTGACCTCATACACTGACTGTTTCACCCTCCACGGATGATGCCCGATCTCCTGAGTACTGCAGGCTTTTTCTGATTTTATGCCTGTTAGTAGTTGGAATCAATTTTGGCGATTTTTCCTTAAGAAATTACTTTGCAGAGACATTTCTGCTGATTTGTAGCTCAGCTTTCTGTTCAACTACTTGTAACTAAAAGTGGAAGAGTCTGGGACCAGAGGGCACAGCCTCACAATAAAGGCTCGTACTTTATAAAGGAGGAGGTATTTCTTTAGCCAGAGGGTGGTGAATCTGTAGAATTCATTGCCACAGACAGCGGTGGAGGCCAAGTCATTGGATATTTTTAAGGCGGAGATTGACAGATTCTTGATTAGTAAGGGTGTCAGGGGTTATGGAGAGAAGGCAGGAGAATGGGGTTGAGAGGGAAAGATAGATCAGCCATGATCGAATGGCGGAGTCGACCTGATGGGCCACATGCCCTAATTCTGCTCCTTTCACTTAGAACTACACAAAGAGTGAGTTTATTATTCAATTAACCCAACAAGCAAACTTGGATTATTTATTAAATGCAGGAAGGAACTGCAGATGCTGGTTTATACCAAAGGTAGGCACAAAAACCTGGAGTAACCTAGCGGGTCAGGCAGCATCTCTACTTTTATTTTAGTTCAGGAATTCTGCACGTGTGCAGGAGGTAGCCCCGATGCAGTCATCAATGTAGGGGAGATAGAGTTCGGGGATAGGGCCAGTGTATGTCTGGAACACTGGTGTCAGAGGCTATGGAGAGAATGGGGTTAGGAGGGAGAGATGGATTAGCCAAGTATAGGAAGGAACTGCAGATGCTGGTTTAAACTGAAGATAGACACAAAAAACTGAAGTAACTCAGCAGGACAGGCAGCATCTCTGGAGAGAAGGAATGGGTGATGTTTCGGGTCGAGACTGATGAAGGGTCTCGACCCGAAACGTCACCCATTCCTTCGCTCCAGAGATGCTGCCTGTCCCGCTGAGTTACTCCAGCTTTTTGTGTCTATGATAGATCAAGGAATGGACAGATTCAATGGTGTAGACTTGATGGGCCGGATGGCCTAATTCTACTCCTATCATTTACGATCTTATGAACAGGGATTGTTTGATGTACCCTACGAAGATGCTGCCTGACCCGCTGAGTTACTGCAGCTTTTTGTGTCTATCGTTGGATTATTTATTGCTTTTAGCTGGGCCCGAGGCTTCTCACAGGGGTGGCTGTCTTTAAATCACCTTGGCAACGAAGTACAGTGAAGTGTTCAGCATTGCCAAGGGGGTTTCGGCTGTCTGCCGGGGACAACTGTTTGCAGCTGCAGGAGGGGTCGCTGAGCAGGGGAATGGAGTGAGTTGTTTTTTGCACAGCGCCCTGACAGAAAGGCCAAGAAAAGCTGTTTCAACACGAGCAATCAAAAGGAATACTTAGAACTGTTGAATAATGCACATCAAAGGTAGATGCAGCAAAATCATGTCCTCTTCTCCAATTCTCAGTCGCCCGATTAAATTTAGTTTAGTTTACTTTAGAGATACAGCGTGGAAACAGGCCCTTCGGCCCACCGAGGCCACGACGACCAGTGATTCCCGCACAGTTACACTGTCCTATACACTACGGACAATTAACAATTTTACCAAGTCAATTAACCTACAAACCTGTGCGTCTTTGGAGTGTGGGAGGAAACCAGAGCACTGAAAACCCACGCGATATCCATGTATCTGTCCAAGGTGCTGTTATAGCACCTGCCTCAACTACCTCCTCCGGCAGCATGTTCCATAGTCGCCCCTCAGGTTGGTATTAAATCTTTCCCCACTCACCTTAAAGCTATGCCCCCTTACTCTTGATTCCTTGGGGAAACAACTCTGTGCATTCACCCTATCAATTGGTATTATGGACGAGTTGGACCAAAGGATCTGTTTCCGTGTTGTATGACTCTGTGAATATATACACCAAACTCGGCCGCGCGGAACTAGCGTGGATGGGGCATCTTGGCCAGCATGAATGAGTTGGGCTGAAGGGCCTGTTTCCTTGCTCAATGACTCTATGCCTCCCGCTCAGTCTCGATATTTTAACGTGCTAACCCAGAAACAATAATCCATACATGCTTGAATATGGAGCAATAAATGGAGAAAGAACTCAACAGGTCAGGGAGCATCTGTTGAGGGAATGGACAGACCTCCTTTTGGATTGAGACCCATCATCTAAACTGAGAGAGTGGGGGGACAATAGCCAATATAATGGGTTAGGGCAAGAGTTAGCAAGCGACAGGTGATGCCAAGGAAGAGGGGTTTTGTTGAGATAAGCCCAAGGTAGGTAAAGCTTCTAAAACAAATTGGAGCGCTGAGATTATAGATCATGATGAGAATTATACCTCAAACATCGGGAAAACCTACACCAAATTAGCAAAAGGACTCAAAGTGCTGGAGTAACTCGGCAGGTCAGGCAGCATCTCTGGAGCAAGTGACGTTCAGGTCAGGAACCTTCTTCAGGCCTCTCAATTAGCAATATCTTTTCCCAATTGCTGCATTGATTGATTTTCTGAGCATTTTAGTAGTAATGTCTGCCGAATATGGTAATGAAGTTTGGGCGACATTACTCCTGTCAGTGGGTGGGGAGGCTGGTGTTTAAATCCTCTACGGGGCTTTGTGTGAGAATGCTGTGGTGATTAGTTTGCTCAGCCTGTATTGGTTTTGCTTATAAACCCTTAACAATAGGGGTTACCTGCGTGATGTTGACATATGAGGAGTGCACTGGAGAAGTAGTGAACTCCGTCCGGGAGATGTTATAAATGAAATTCTGAGCTGGAAGCTCGACGAATTTGTTCCAGCTCTTTGGAGATTACTTCTCCTTCTGAATCTCTTAAACAGGTAATTACCAAAAGTAAAACGGGTGGCACGGTGGTGCAGTGGTAGAGGTGCTGCCTCACAGCGCCAGAGACCTTGGTTCGATCCTGACTACGGGTGCTGTCTTTACGAAGTTTGTACGCTCTCCCCGAGACCTGCGTGGGTTTTCTTCGGATGCTCCGGTTTCCTGCCACATTCCAAAGACGTGCAGGTTTGTAGGTTAATTGGCTTGTGTAAATTATGTGTAGGATAGAACTAGTATACGGGTGATTGCTGGTCGGCGTAAACTCGGTGGGCTGAAGGGCCTGTTTCCACGTGGTATTTCTAAGCGAAACTAAATGAAACTTAAATTCTTCTAATAATTTGTTTGGCAGTACGGACACTCCCCGACTTATGCAATAAATAGGCATTATCTTACACTTACGTAAACAATTCTATACTCAGCCCCAGTGCAATCAAGGCAGTTTATAATTTCCACAACACTGTACGATCACTCAAGTTTACATTGGTAGAAATTGTAAATTGTCTCTAGTGTATAGGATAGTGCTAGTGTGAATGGGTGATCGATGGTCGGCGTGGACTCGGTGGGCCCAAGAGCATGTTTTTGCACTGTATCTAAACTAAACTAAATGCTCACATTATGCTACTCTAGGGACAATATACAATTTATGTAAGCCAAATAACCTACAAACATGTACATCTTTGGTTTGGGAGCACCCAGAGAAAACCGTACAAACTCCATACAGACAGCACTGATAGTCAGGATCGAATTCGGGTCTCTGGCGCTGTGAGTCAGCAACTCTACCGCTGTGCCACCGTGCCACCCTATTTCCCCCCCCCCCCCCCTCACCTTAAACTATGTTCTCTGGTTCTCAATTGCCCTACTCTGGGCAAGAGACTCTGTGCGTCTACCCGATCTAGTCCTCTCATGATTTTATACTCCTCTATAAGATCACCCCTCATTCTCGTGCACTCCAAGGAATAGAGTCCAAGACTGCTCAACCTCTCCCTATAGCTCAGGTCCTCAAGTCCTGGCAACATCCTCGTGAAACTTCTCTGCACCCTTTCCAGTTTGACAACATTGATGACACTGCCTATCTGTTGTAATCTCTCTGCTCCACTTTTATCTCGATTAAGAAAGTTTAGTTTCAAATGCCATCTGTTCCAGTTTGATTTTCAAATTCATCTAGTAATCGCTGCTAACTCTCTGCATTCCAACGTACCAGTAAGTTTCACTGGGAGTGTGGTGTTAGTTATGCCTCTACCCCATTGAGGACATTGGCCATTGTCTATTTTCACACAGAAGGTGGTGGGTATATGGAACAAACTGCCAGAGTAGGTAGTCAAGGTAGGTATGTTTTGTTCTGCCTCTTCCATCTGCCAGCTTTCTTCTTCCTGCTCTACAATCAGTCTGAAGAAGGGTCGCGACCAGAAACATCAGCTATCCATGTTCTCCAGAGATGCTGCTTGACTTGCTGAGTTAATCCAGCACTTTGTGAACTTGAATTAGACCTGATTTATTTATAAATTGTATTCATTTATGGTATATCTGACCAATTTGGATAGGTTTATAACAACATTTAAAAGACATTTGGTCAGATATGTGGTTCAGAGAGGTTGAGAGGGATATGGGCCAAACATGGGCGTGGGATTAGTGTAGATGGCATTTGGTCAGTGTAGATGAGTTGAGTCGAAGGGCCTGTTTCTGTGCAGTTTGACTCAAAACGTCACTCATTCCTTCTCTGCAGAGATGCTGCCTGAGCCGTTGGGTTACTCCAGCACTTTGTGTACTTGAGTTTGCCTTGATTGTATTTATGTATGGCATATCTGACCTGTTTTGGGTAGCGCGCGAAACAAAGCTTTTCACTGTACCTCGATACCCGCGATAATAGTGAATTTAAACCTAACTTAGCGTCTGTGGAGGGAATGGACAAATTATGTTTTAGGTTGGAACCCTTCTTCAGAAGGAGGTAGCTACGGCAGGTACAGTCTGAAGAAGGGTCTCAACCCCAAACATTACCTTATTCCTTTTCTCCAGAGATGGTGCCTGGCCTGCTAAGTTATTCCAGCATTTTGTGTCTATCTTAAGCATTTAAAAGACACTTGGACAGGTACATGGATAGGAAAGGTTTAGAAGGATATGGGCCAAACACAGGTAGATGGGACTAGCTTAGATGGGACAATTATGTCTGGTATTTGTGATATGTTTGGATAGAATGCAAAACAAAACTGTCCTCTGTACTTCAGTACATGTGACAGTAATAAACCTAAACTTGACCACCTTGGTTACTAAACTGCAACCTTGTTCCGTTCCTTTTAAGTTTTTTCCTTTAAAAACTTTTTCTAAACTCCAAGGTACTTGTGAGGGAGAAGCTCCAAAGTGAAATTTATATCAACCAAAGGCTGCAGGAGAAATAATCTCCCACTCTTGCCTGCAGTGAAATGGTGAATATTGAATGAGACCTTGTTCTAATATGAAAAATAACTCCTCGGGAAATATTTCAAGGTTTTGATCAGCCTTTGCTTGAAGAGGCATGAATTTAATATTAATAAATCAAAAGGAAGTCTGATAACAGTCTAAAACAGGGGAGCTGCACATTTTTAATCATTGATAATAAGTAGGGCACAATTATACATTTCTCTCGAGTTACACTGGGAGTGAACATGCTAGTGTGTGAGCAGAGGGGACACAGCGTTTAGAAGTTGGGAGCTCACGTTGCACTTATAAAAGACGTTGGTGAGGCTGCATTTAGAGTATCTTGTTCAGTTCTGGGCACCATGTTAAAATAATACGCTTAGAGTCCCCTTGCCCAGAGTAGGGGAATCAAGAACCAGAGGACATAGGTTTAATTTGAAGGGGGAAAGATTTAATAGGAATCTGAGGATTCATTTTGTCGCACAAAGGGTAATGGGGATATGGAACTAGCTGCTGGAGGAGGTAGTTGAGGCAGGTTCGCTGTCTATGTTTCAGAAACATATGGGTGGGTACATGGATAGGACAAGTTGAGAGGGATATGGGCCAACACAGGCAGGTGGGACTAGTGTAGATGGGAACATGTTGGTTGGTGTGGGCAAGTTGGGCCAAAGGGCCCGTTTCCTGTCTGACTATGACAAAGTACCCTGCAGCCACAGAAACACAAGAAACTGCAGATGCTGCCTCGTCAAGGTCACCAGCATAATCACGGACCAGTCTCACCCCAGCCACTCCCTCCTCTCCCCTCTCCCATCAGGCAAGAGGTACAGAGGTGTGAAAATGCACACCTCCAGATTCAGGGACAGTTTCGTCCCAGTTGTTATCAGGCAAATGAACCATCCTATCACCAACTAGAGAGCGGTCCTAACCTCCCATCTACCTCATTCGAGACCCTCAGACTATCATTAATCGGACTTTACTGGACTTTATCTTGCACATGTTCAACATGCACTAAATGTTATTCCCTTTATCATGTATCTGTACACTGTGGGCGGCTCGATATTAATCATGTATAATCTTCCGACTGACGATAGCCACAAAGTTTCTCACTGTACCTCGGTACTCATGACAATAAACTAAACAAAACTACAATATGGTACTCATGTTTCAGACCGTCTGAAGAAAGGGTCGTGACCCGAAACGTTGTCTGTCCAATTCCCTCCACAGATGCTGCCTGATCCGCTTTTACAGCCCATTGGACTGCACAAGATTCCAGCACCTGCAGTTCTTTGTGTCTGCATTTGGACATTACACTCCTCTTCTCTCCTCATCTCACTATCTTTAGTCTTGTTATCACCTGGTAGGAGTGAAATGTGTGCTTGGCAAGGGTGGTGTGTTTCTTTGATGACATTGACTGACTGTCCCTCTTCCCCCCTCCCCTCTCCCCAGTCAATGTACAGTCTTTTGCCCAGAGTAAGGGAATCGAGAACAAGAGGACAAAGATTTAAGGTGAGGTGGGAAAGATTTAATAGGAATCTGAGGGGCAACTTTTTACCCAAAGGGTGATGGGTATATGCAAAACGCTGTCGGAGGAGGTAGTTGAGGCAGTTACTACCATAGTGTTTAAGAGATATTTAGACAGGTACGTGGATAGGGCAAGTTTAGAGGGATATGGGCCAATGCGAGCAGGTGGACTAGTGTAGATGGGGCATGTTGGTCGACTTGGGCAAGTTGGGCATGAAGGGCCTGTTTCCACACTGTATGACTGTCCCCCTTCCCCTATCCTCCTTTGGTAAACCAGCATCTGCAGTTCCTTGTGTCAGGTTATACCACCCGCTGTTGTAATGAGTGGCCTTGATTGTACTCGTGTTTCAGACAGTCTGAGGAAGGATCCCGACCCAAAATATCATCTGTCTATTTCTTCCACATAAGCTGCCCGACCTGCTCAATTCCTCCAGCACTATGTGTTCTACAGCACCTGCAGTTCCTTGTGTCTGTATTTTGACATTTCACCCCTCTTTACATAGACTTTTGAGATACAACGTGGAAACAGGCGCTTCGGCCCACTGAGTCTCCGCCGACCAGCGATCATCCCGTACACTAGCACTATCCTACACACTGGGGACAATTTACAATTTACAGAAACCAATTAGCCTACAAACCTGTACGTTGTTGAAGTGTGGGAGGAAACTGGAGCAACGAGAGAAAACCCACGTGGTACCAGGGAGCGCTTAAAAAGTCGTACAGATAGAACCCGTCGTCAGGATCGAACCCGGGTCTTTCTACCGCTGTGCCACGGTGCCGCCACTGGAGTAGTATAGGTGGGCATCTTAGACAGCATGGATGTGTTGGGCCGAAGGGCATGTTTCCGTGCCATATGACTATGATTAACTGGGGGCTGAGATTGAATGGTGATTTATATTTCCAACAGTGAAAGTAACCCAGAACAAAAGGGCAGAACCGTCAAAACAATGGTGATGTCAGGGAGTTCCTTACACAAAGGGCAGTGGAACCATGCACAGCTCTTTCTCCACCTCCCAACCCATCCCAAAGGCTGAAATGGCAAAGATACAGCCTCAGAATAAAAGGACGCACCTTTACAAAGGAGATGAGGAGGAATTACTTTAGCCAGAGGGTGGTGAATCTGTGGAATTCATTGCCATAGACGGCTGTGGAGGCTGTTGTTGGGTGTTTTTTAAGACAGAGATTGGCAAATACTTGATTGATGAGGGTTATGGGGAGAAGGCAGAAGAATGGGGTTGAGAGGAAAAGATAGAAAGATAGACATGATTGAATGGCGGAGTCGACTTGATATATCCCACTTGAGATCACCTCCTCCCTCGCAGCGAACCACTCTGTTTGAGGTCATCTGTTGCCAGCCCTGATTTGTCCTGGTCTTTTCTCCCATCCAGTTTGTCTCCCCTACTTTCTGTCTGAAGAAGGGTTCCAACTTGAATGAATGAATACTTTATTGTCATTATAACATGTAAACATGTACAACGTCACCCATCCTTTCTCTCCAGAGATGCCGCCTGACCCGCTGAGTTCAACATTTGGTGTCTATCTTTAATATCAAAGCTAAGTTTGATAGATTTCTTAGTTAGTTTAGTTTATCATCATGTGTACTGAGGTACAGTGCAAAGCTTTTGTTGCGTGCTAACCAGTCGGCGGAAAGACAATACATGATTACAATCGAGCCATCCACGGTGTACAGATACATGATAAAGGGAATAACATTACATGTGCTTTGTTCAGCATATTTATAGGTGCAGAATCAAGGAAGCTACCACATCCATGATCCATGTGAATTATGGAACTGGTTCAAGGAGTTTAATGGTCCTATTTCTTACCCCATACCTTTTGCTGTGATTTATCAACCGGTCTCCACAGGATTTGTGCAGGAAACGGCTCGAGATAAGCTGATTAAAGCAAGCCTTTAAATAGTTTATTTGACCTATATTACAGCCTCCTGTGTGATCCACCAGTTTTAACAACGGCAGTTGAATTTAAATGATGTTTTTCCCTTAATTCAGGGACAGAGTCATCCAGCACTCTAGTTTAGTTTATTATTGTCACGTGTGCCGAGGTACAGTGAAAAGCTTTTGTTGCGTGGAGAGACTATACATGATTACAATCGAGTCGTCCACAGTGTACAGATACAGGATAAAAGTTTAGTGCAAGATAAAGTCCAGTAATGTCTGATTAAAGATAGTCCGAGGGTCTCCAATGAGGTGGATGGTAGTTCTCTAGTTGGTGGTAGGATGGTTCAGTTGCCTGATAACAGCTGGGAAGAAACTGTCCCTGAATCTGGAGGTGTGCAGATTTGGCCCAACTTGTCCATGCCAGACAAATTGCCCAGCCAAACTAGTCCCATATCCCTTCAGATAAGAGTCATAGACTCATTGAGTCATGCTGTATGGAAATAAGCCCTTCAGCCCAACTTGTCTATCCCGGCAAAGATGCCCCCTTTAAGCTAATCATTTAAGGGCCTGTCCACTTGGGTGTCATTTGCGCGTCACGCAGGTGGCGTGTTAGGATTTTGAGAATCCCAAAATCCTGAGGCGCCGTGCGTCACTGCCTATACCACCACGTGTCATGCGTGCGTAATGCACGCCATGCGCACGTCACGGCGCGTAAATGATGTCGCGCAAATGACGCCCAAGTGGGACAGGCCCTTAAATGTTCCCATATTTGGTCCATATACCTCTAAACCTTTCTGCCTTCACCAGGTACAATTACGCCCCGGGTTAACCTGCCTTCTCTAGCAGCTCTTTCCGTATACCCACCGCCCTCTGTGTGAAAAAGTTGCCCCTCAGTCAATAGACAATAGACAATAGGTGCAGGAGTAGGCCATTCAGCCCTTCGAGCCAGCACCGCCAGGTCCTTTATAAATCTTTCTCCACTCACCTAAACCAAAGCCCCGAGTTTAGAATCGCCTACCCTAGGGAAATGACTGTGGCTATTCATCTTTTAAATGCCCCTGATTTTATAAACCTCTGTTAGGTCATCCCTCAACCTCCTATGCTCCAAGGAAAAAGGACCCAGCCCAACACAAGCTTTCCACATTAGTCTCACAAGCTCACAGTATCTTCCGGGTGTAATCCCAAGGAAGGTTGTTGAAATTGTTTGCCAATTCTACCAGTAGATTAAACTTCATGCAACTGTGAACGCACAGTGGTGCAGCGGTAGAGCTGCTGTCTCACAGCGCTGTCTCAGAGACCCAGGTTCGATCCTGACCACGGAGGATGTACGGACATCTTATCCTGTTCCTTTTTCTTCGGAGATGCTGAGTTGCTCCAAGACGTTGTGTCTTTTTGTTTTGTGTAAAGCAGCATCTGCAGTTGCTTGATGTCTACGTGTCGAGCCCATCAGCGTCGAGCCCATCAGCTTGGCTTTGCCTCACTCTGACCTTTGCCTTGCAGGATTACCGGCGTAATATGTCCCGGCCGATGCTGACTCGCTCTCCCGTGTCCCCGCTGGGAAACCAAGGCATCCCAATGCCAGCACAGCTGACCAAGTCTAACGCTCCCGTGCACATCGATGTGGGAGGCCACATGTACACCAGCAGTCTGGCCACTTTAACTAAGTTTTCCGATTCAAGGTAAACGGAACGGCAGTGTTTGGGGCGGAGGGAGGTGGGAGCTAGGAGAAAGGTCAAAGTCGCAGAGTCATACAGCACGGAAACAAGGCCCTTCGGCCCAACTTGTCCACGCGAACAAGATGCCTCATCTACGCTTGTCCCACCTGCCCGCGTTTGGCCCAGATCCTTCAAGTCATAGTAAAACAGCATGGAAACAGGCCCTTCGGCCCAATATGCCCATGCCTACCAAGATGCTCCATCTACACTCGTCCCACAAACCCACATATCTCTCTAAACCTATCCTATCTATGTACCGGTCCAAACGCCTTTCAAATGCTGTTACAGTACCTGCCCCAACTACCTCCTGTGGCAGCTCGTTCCATATACCCACCACCCACTGAGTGAAAAAGTTGCTCCTCAAGTTCCTATTAAATCTTTCACCTCTCATCTTAAACCCGTCCACTGGTTCATGGTTCCCCTATATATTTTTCCCACTCAACCCCATTCTCCTGCCTTCTACCTACAAGCTTTGATGCCCTTACCAATCAAGAACGTATAAATTTTCAAAAATACCCAATATCTTGGCCTCCACAGCCATCTGTAGCAATGAATTCCACAGATTCACCTCCCTCTGACTAAAAAAATTCCTCCTCATCTCCATTCTAATGGTACACAAAGTGCTGGAGAACATGGATATGTTCAACGAACAATCAGTCTGAAGGAGGGTCTTGACCCAAAACGTCACCTATCCATGTTCTCCAGAGATGCTGCCTGACCAACTGAGTTACTCCAGCACTTTGTGTCTTTTTGTGTATGAACCAACATCTGTAGTTCCTTGTTTCTCCTTTAGTATGTCCTTGTATTCTGTGCCCTCTGGGTTTAGACTCTCCCACTTGGCGTGGTTCGATTGATCTTTGTAAGCACATACCTGTCCGTGCCGTCGCATAGGTTTAAGGCGAGGGAGGAAAGATTTAATGGGAACCTGAGGTAACTTTTTCACACAAAGGGTGGTGGGTGTTTGGAACAGCGGCAGGCAGAAGATAAAACTGTTCAATGAACTTTTTGTAATTTTGTCAGTGCGAGAAAACGAGGGGACGCTTGTGTACTGCCTAGTTGAGGTCTGCTGTATGATTTTAACAAAGCATTTTGTTGTCACTAGGTTTAGTTTAGTTTAGAGATACAGCGTGGAAACAGGCCCTCCGGCCCACCGAGTCCGCGCCGACCAGCGATCACCCACACACTAACACTATCCTACACACACTCACTGGGGGACAATTTACAATTTTACCGAAGCCAATTAACCTACAAACCCGAACGTCTTTGGAGTGCGGGAGGAAACGGGAGATCCCGGAGAAAACCCACGCAGGTCACGGGGAGAAGGTGCAAACTCCGTACAGCCAGCACCCGTGGTCAGGATCGAACCTGGGTCTCTGGCGCTGCGAGGCAGCAACTCTACCGCTGCGCCACTAGGTACACGTGACAATAAAGTAGCATTGAATCATTGAATTGGATTGACTCTGTCCAACGTTGTTGTTGCAGGATCGGCCGGCTCTTCGATGGCACGGAGCCCATTGTCCTCGACAGCCTCAAACAGCACTACTTCATCGACAGGGACGGCCAAATGTTCCGCTACATTCTCAACTTCCTCCGGACGTGCAAACTCTTTATTCCTGACGACTTCAAAGTAAGTCGTCACGTTGATAAATCCCCACTTGAAGCACAATTTAAAGTGAGCGGTGGCATCGGAATATTTTCCCAACCCATGGAATTAGTGAGTGAATTTGGATTGTTGTGTAAACCAAGCAAAAACAAGAACATAAGACAAAGATCAGAATTAGGCCATTCGGCCCATCGAGTCTCCTCCTCCATCCGATCATGGCTGTTCTATCTTTCCCTCTCAACCCCATTCTCCTGCCTTCTCCCCATAACCCCTGACACCCATACTAATCAACAACCTATCAATCTATGCATTAAAAATACCCAATGACGGCCTCCACTGCTGTCTGTGGCTATGAATTCCATAGATTCAACACCCTGTCTAAAGAAGGAACTACTTAGTAAAGTTAAAAAGAGTCGGGAATGCACTAGCCAAAGTAGGGGCGGCACAGTGGCGCAGCGGGTAGAGCCGCTGTCTCACGGCGCCAGAGATCTAGGTTCGATTCTGACCTCGGGTACGGTCGGCGTGTGGAGTTTGTACATTCTCCCTGTGACTGTGCTGGTTTGTAGGTTAATTGGTCTTGGTAAATTGTCCCTAGTGTGTAGAGAGTGCAACTTCTTCTCTTCTTGCCTTTGAGGCAGCAGAGGTTATGTAATGCCCTCCAGGCACTGTTGTCGAGGGCCGTGAGGTCTACCCCTCCATCAGGGGGGTGGAGGACAGCGTAGTCGAAAATGACTTGCTGCGCTGTTTGCTGGTCTGCTCCACACACGCAGGCTGCTGATGAACGCAGCCCCCAGCGATGCATGTTGGCGTTGAACCGGCCGAAATGGTCGGGTCAGACATGTCTAGAGAAGGGTCTCGACCCGAAACGGTCACCCATGAGTTACTCCAGCATTTTGTGTCTATATTCGGTGTAAACCAGCATCTGCAGTTCCTTCCTACGTCTGTACAAAGACAATATTGCTCCTACTGCTTTGATTCTGTGACAATGTGTCTCTGGGTGTCTCTGTAACTCCAGGTTACTGTGACTGTGTGGCTGTATCTCTACAACTGTAGGACTAGGTGACTGTGGCTCTATGACTGTGTGACTGTATAACACTGTAACTCTAGGACTACAGCCTGCTATACGAAGAGGCTCGCTACTTCCAGCTGCAGCCTCTGCTGGCCGAGCTGGAACATTGGAAGCAGGAACAGGAGCTGAGCCCCTTCTCGCGCCCGTGCGAGTGTCTGGTGGTGCGTGTGGCTCCGGACCTGGGCGAGCGCATCACCCTGAGCGGGGACAAGGTCCTGATCGAGGAAGTCTTCCCCGAGATCGGAGACGTCATGTGCAACTCCATCAACGCCGGCTGGAACCACGACTCCACACACGTCATCCGCTTCCCCCTCAACGGCTACTGCCACCTCAACTCCGTGCAGGTGGGTCACCGTGCGGGGCAGGGGGCATGGGATCAGGAGGCATGGGGTCAAGGGTTATCACCCCACTGCCTGCCGCCCCTCCCCACCCATTGCTCCCCTCACCCATCACCCCTCCCTGCCCATTGCCTCCAAACTCAGCAAATTCCATCTTTACAGACCAGTTAGTCTAACATCGGTAGTGGGGAAACTGCTAGTCAGTTATTAAAGATGGGATAGCAGCACATTTGGAAAGTGGTGAAATCATTGGACAAAGTCAGCATGGATTTACGAAAGGTAAATCATGTCTGACGAATCTTATAGAATTTTTCGAGGATGTAACTAGTAGCGTGGATAAGGGAGAACCAGTGGATGTGTTGTATCTAGACTTCCAGAAGGCTTTCGACAAGGTCCCACATAAGAGATTAGTATACAAACTTAAAGCACATGGCATTGGGGGTTCAGTATTGATGTGGATAGAGAACTGGCTGGCAAACAGGAAGCAAAGAGTAGGAGTAAACGGGTCCTTTTCACAATGGCAGGCAGTGACCAGTGGGGTACCGCAAGGCTCAGTGCTGGGACCCCAGCTATTTACAATATATATTAATGACCTGGATGAGGGAATTGAAGGCAATATCTCCAAGTTTGCAGATGACACTAAGCTGGGGGGCAGTGTTAGCTGTGAGGAGGATGCTAGGAGACTGCAAGGTGACTTGGATAGGCTGGGTGAGTGGGCAAATGTTTGGCAGATGCAGTATAATGTGGATAAATGTGAGGTTATCCATTTTGGTGGCAAAAACAGGAAAGCAGACTATTATCTAAATGGTGGCCGACTAGGAAAAGGGGAGATGCAGCGAGACCTGGGTGTCATGGTACACCAGTCATTGAAAGTAGGCATGCAGGTGCAGCAGGCAGTGAAGAAAGCGAATGGTATGTTAGCTTTCATAGCAAAAGGATTTGAGTATAGGAGCAGGGAGGTTCTACTGCAGTTGTGCAGGGTCTTGGTGAGACCACACCTGGAGTATTGCGTACAGTTTTGGTCTCCAAATCTGAGGAAGGACATTATTGCCATAGAGGGAGTGCAGAGAAGGTTCACCAGACTGATTCCTGGGATGTCAGGACTGTCTTATGAAGAAAGACTGGATAGACTTGGTTTATACTCTCTAGAATTTAGGAGATTGAGAGGGAATCTTATAGAAACTTACAAAATTCTTAAGGGGTTGGACAGGCTAGATGCTGGAAGATTGCTCCCGATGTTGGGGAAGTCCAGGACAAGGGGTCACAGCTTAAGGATAAGGGGGAAATCCTTTAAAACCGAGATGAGAAGAACTTTTTTCACACAGAGAGTGGTGAATCTCTGGAACTCTCTGCCAGAGAGGGTAGTCCATATAATATAACCATATAACCATATAACCATAACAGCACGGAAACAGGCCATCTCGGCCCTTCAAGTCCGTGCTGAACATTTAATTTTTTTTTTTTTTTTTTTTTTTTTTTTTTTAATTAAAAATAAAATACTTCCCCCTAGTCCCATCTACCTGCACTCAGACCATAACCCTCCATTCCTTTCCCGTCCATATACCCATCCAATCTATTTTTAAAGGATAACATCGAACCTGCCTCCACCACTTCCATTGGAAGCTCATTCCACACAGCTACCACTCTCTGAGTAAAGAAGTTCCCCCTAATGTTCCCCCTAAACTTCTGTCCCTTAATTCTCAAGTCATGTCCCCTTGTTTGAATCTTCCCTACTCTCAATGGGAAAAGCTTATCCACGTCCACTCTGTCTAACCCGCTCATAATTTTAAAGACCTCTATCAAGTCCCCTCTTAACCTTCTGCGCTCCAAAGAATAAAGACCTAACTTGTTCAACCTTTCTCTGTAACTTAGTTGCTGAAACCCAGGCAACATTCTAGTAAATCTCCTCTGTACTCTCTATTTTGTTGACATCCTTCCTATAATTAGGCGACCAAAATTGTACTCCATACTCCAGAATTGGCCTCACCAATGCCTTGTACAATTTTAACATTACATCCCAACTTCTATATTCAATGCTCTGATTTATAAAGGCCAGCACACCAAAAGCTTTCTTTACCACCCTATCTACATGAGATTCCACCTTCAGGGAACTATGCACAGTTATTCCTAGATCCCTCTGTTCAACTGCATTCCTCAATTCGCTACCATTTACCGTGTACGTCCTATTTTGATTTGTCCTGCCGAGATGTAGCACCTCACATTTGTCAGCATTAAACTCCATCTGCCATCTTTCAGCCCACTCTTCCAAATGGCCTAAATCTCTCTGTAGACTTTGAAAATCTACTTCATTATCCACAACACCACCTATCTTAGTATCATCTGCATACTTACTAATCCAATTTTCCACACCTTCATCCAGATCATTGATGTACATGACAAACAACAGTGGACCCAACACAGACCCCTGAGGCACCCCACTAGTCACCGGCCTCCAACCTGACAAACAGCCATCCACCATTACTCTCTGGCATCTCCCATTCAGCCACTGTTGAATCCATCTTGCTACTCCACCATTAATACCCAACAATTGAATCTTCTTAACCAACCTTCCATGAGGAACCTTGTCAAAGGCCTTACTGAAGTCCATATAGACAACATCCACTGCTTTACCCTCATCAATTTCCCTAGTAACCTCTTCGAAAAATTCAATAAGATTAGTCAAGCATGACCTTCCAGGCACAAATCCATGTTGACTGTTCCTAATCAGACCCTGCTTATCCAGATGCTTATATATATTATCTTTAAGTATCCTTTCCATTAATTTGCCCACCACTGACGTCAAACTAACAGGTCTATAATTGCTAGGTTTACTCTTCGAACCCTTTTTAAACAACGGAACAACATGCGCAGTACGCCAATCCTCCGGCACTATTCCCGTTTCTAATGACATTTGAAATATTTCTGTCATAGCCCCTGCTATTTCTACACTAACTTCCCTCAATGTCCTAGGGAATATCCTGTCAGGACTAGTCGAGGCCAGTTCATTGGCTATATTTAAGAGGGAGTTAGATGTGGCCCTTGTGGCTAAAGGGATCAGAGGGTATGGAGAGAAGGCAGGTACGGGATACTGAGTTGGATGATCAGCCATGATCATATTGAATGGCGGTGCAGGCTCGAATGGCCAAATGGCCTACTCCTGCACCTAATTTCTATGTTTCTATGTTTCTATGTTTGTTCACTTGTTCCGCTCGGCAGAAAGCCATGGCCCCCAAATACTCAGCCACCGTGACTCTGCCCACCGTCACCCCGCGATCGTCCGTCCACACCAGTCCCTGATGGAATGACCCTACATTTTACACCACTAGCTTTGTCTGCACTCTCTCCCACGTGGGTTTCATCCGGGGGTTCTGGTTTCCTCCCACATTCCAAAGACATGCAGGTTTGTAGGTTAATTGGCTTCTGTAAAAGGTCCCTAGTGTGTAGGATAGCGCTAGTGTATGGGGATTGTTGGTCAGCACGGACCCGGTGGGCCGAAGGGCCTGTTTCCACACTATCTCTAAACTACATTTCTGTAGCTGGGTGACCAGAACTGCACACAGTGCTTCAAGTGTCGTCTCACCAACGACTTGTACCGCTTGCATCATAATGTCCCAACTTCTGTACTCAATATTGGTTGATTCAGAAGATCACAACCATAAGTGATAGGAGTAGAATTAGGCCATTCGGCCCATGAAGTCTACTCCGCCATTCAATCATGGCTGATCTATCTTTCCTTCCTAACCCCATTCCCTTGCCTTCTCCCCCATAAAATATGACACTCGTGATTTATGGTTGGGTGTGTGGGTGGATGGATGACTAGATAGGTGGGTGGGTGAGTGGATGGATGGGTGGGTGGGTGTGGATGGGTGGGTGGTTCGGTGGGTGGGTGGATGGGTGGGTGGTTAGATGGATGGCTGGATCGGTGGGTGCGTTTGTGGGTGGGTTCGTGCGTGGGTGGGTGGGTGGATGGATGACTGGATAGGTGGGTGGGTGTGAATGGATGGGTGGGTGGTTCGGTGGGTGGGTGGGTAGATGGATGGCTGGATGGGTGGGTGCGTTTGTGGGTGGGTTCGTGGGTGGGTGGGTGGATGGATGATTGGATAGGTGGGTGGGTGTGGATGGATGGGTGGGTGGGTGGGTGGATGGGTCGGTGGATGGATGGCTGGATGGGATGGGTGAGTGGATGGATCGATGAATGGGTGGGTGGGTGGATGTGTGGATGAGTGGGTGGGTGGATGGATGGCTAAGTGGGTGGGTGGATGGATGGATGGCTGGATGTGTGGGTGGGTGGATGGATGGCTGGATGGGTAGGTGGATGGGTGAATTGATGAATGGGTGGGTGGGCGGGTGGATGGCTGGATGAGTGGGTGGATGGGTGGGTACGTTTACGTGGGTGGATGTGTTTATATGGGTGGGTGGGTGCGTGGGTGGAAGGGTGGCTGGGTGGGTGGTGGGTGGGTGGATGGATGGCTGGAAGGGTGTGTGGCTGGGCACGTGGGTGGGTGAATGGGTGGGTGGGTGGATGGATGGCTGGATGTGAGGGTTAGGTGGATGAGTGGGTGGGTGGATGGATGGCTAGATGGGTGGGTGCGTGGGTGTATTGATACTATATTGCCACCCATATCTATGAACCTAGGCACAGTGAAATTCTTTGTTCATATCTAAAGATAAGCACAATCATAGATAAGTAGAATAGTACAACGATTGTGGTGTAATAGTGGACTTTACTGAGACAGTACACAAGGGGATTTCTGGCACCAACAAAGTTCGTAAGAGTGCAGAGACTTTATGTCAGGGTGGCACCGATCCTCTCCTCCATCTTGAAAATGTCCCTTTGTATCCCTTTTTTCCCAGTTATCTGTGTTTGAACATTGACGTTCGGAGGTCATATAGCAGTTATATAAGACTTTGGTGAGCCATATTTAGAATATTGTGTTCTGTTCTGGGCACAATATATTATAAGTAAATAAGTAAGTAAGTAAGTTTATTGGCCAAGTATTCACATACACGGAATTTGCCTTGGTGCTCCACCCACAAGTAACAACATGACATACAGTGACAGTTACGAATGACTCAGAAAACACTAAACATTAATAATAATAAAACATTAATGATAAAACACCATTGATCAAGCATGTGAACCAACAAAATACCAGATCAAAGGGAGGCTACAGATTTTTGGCTGTTGAGTAGAGCAACTACTCGTGGATAAAAACTGTTTTTATATCTGGCTGTGGCAGCTTTGACAGTCCGGAGTCGCCTTCCAGAGGGAAGTGATTCAAAGAGTTTGTGGCCAGGGTGAGAGGGGTCAGAGATGATCTTGCCCGCTCGCTTCCTGGCCCTTGCAGTGTACAGTTCATCAATGGAGGGAAGGTTGCAGATAATAATCTTCTCTGCTGATCGGACGATTCGCTGCAGCCTCCAGGTGTCGTGCTTGGTGGCTGAGCCAAACCAGACCATGATGGAGAAGGTGAGAACAGACTCAACGATGGCCGTGTAGAATTGGACCATCATTGCCTGTGGCAGATTGTGCTTCCTCAGCTGCCGCAGGAAGTACATCGTCTGTTGTGCCTTTTTGACTGTGGAGTCGATGGTAGCCCCATACTTAAGGTCCTTGGAGATGATGGTTCCCAGGAACTTAAAAGACTCCACAGATATGACTGTGGTGTTGTTGATGGTGAGGGGGAGCTCTCCTAAAGTCTACAATCAATTCTACTGTCTTAAGAGCATTGAGCTCTAGGTTGTTGCGATGGCACCAGGACGCAGCTGTGTCACTTCCTGTCTGTAGGCAGATTCCTCCCCATCCTGGATCAGTCCAATCAGGGTTGTGTCATCCGCAAATTTGAGAAGCTTGACAGAGGTGTCTGTGGAGGTGCAGTCATTGGTGTAGAGAGAGTAGAGGGGAGAGTACGCAGCCTTGCGGTGCTCCTATGCTGAGTGTTTGCGGGTCCGAGATGTGCTTTCCCAGCCTCACATGCTGCTTCCTGTCTGTCAGGAAGTTGGTGATCCACTGACAGAGGGGTTCAGGCACAGTCAACTCGGAAAGTTTGGAGTGTAGTAGCTCTGGCACAATGGTGTTGAATGCAGAGCTAAAATCAACAAACAGGATCCTCGCATAGGTCCCCTGGCGGTCTAGGTGCTGGAGGATGAAGTGCAGGCCCAGGTTGACTGCATCATCCACAGATCTATTGGCCCGGTATGCTAACTGCAGAGGGTCCAGCGGGGAGTTTGTGATATTTTTCAGCTTGGCCAGCACAAGCCTTTCGAGTGTTTTCATGACTACAGAGGTCAGTGCGACAGGCCTGTAGTCATTAAGACCAGTAATCCTTGCCTTTTTGGGTACAGGGACAATAGTGGAGACTTTGAAGCAGGCAGGGACAGTACATGTTTGCAGGGACTGGTTAAAAATGTCTGTATAGATCGGTGCCAGCTGTTTGGCACAGAGCTTAAGAGTAGAGGGGGAAACGTTGTCAGGTCCTGGAGATTTCTGGCTCTTTTGTCCTCTGAAAAGCCTTTCCACCTCCTCTATTTTTATTGTTGATATTGGATAAGTGATGTTGTGCAGCACAGAGGGTGTGGATGATTGGGTGTGAAGTGGTGATTGGAGGGGGTGGGTGTAGAAGGGCCCAGTCTTTGCAGACTGAGGTCAGGCTGTGAGTGGGTGTGATGTGTTATAGGAAAGATGTTACCAAGCTGGAAAGGGTGCAGAGAAAATTTACAAGGATGTTGCCCGGGCTAGAGGGTCTGAGCTCTAGGGAGAGGTTGAGTAGGCTGGGACTGTTCCTTGGAGCGCAGGAGGATGAAGGGTGATCTTATAGAGGTGAACAAAATCATGAGAGGAACAGATAGAGTGAATGTACAGAATCTTTTACCCGCAGTAGGGGAATCAAGAACGACAGAGCTTAGGGTTAAGGTGAGGGGGGAGAGATTTAATAGGAAGCTGAGGGTCAACCTTTTCTACACAAAGAGTGATGGGTGCATGGAACGAGCTGCCGGAGCAGGTGGTTGAGGCAGGTGCTATTGCAACGTTTAAGAAACATTTAGACAGGTACATGGATAGGACAGGTTGAGGGATATGGGCCAAATGCAGGTAGGTGGGACTAGTGTAGATGGGACATGTTGGTCGGTGTGGGCAAGTTAGGCCGCTCTATGTTTCCCCGACTCTTTGCTTGATCTCTGTTTTTTTTTTCTCTCGGCAGGTCATCGAGCGGTTACAACTGAAGGGCTTCGAAATAGTGGGATCGAGCGGTGGCGGCGTTGACTCTTCCCAATTTAGTGAATACGTACTGAGGCGGGAAATCAGGAGACTATCTCGCATCCCGCCAATCATCCGGATAAAACAGGAACCATTGGACTGAACTGACACATCCATGAATTGAAAGAGAGAGAGAGAGAGAGAGAGAGAGAGAGCGGGAGAAAAAAAATCTTTAAAAAAATAAATGTTTAAAACATATTTCCTGTGCATTTGGTTAAAGGTGTTGAATGTCGAACATATATCCTCACCTCTCGTAGACTGAATTGGTTTGGAGCTTGAAGGACACCTGTAAACGGCTTATCAATCTGTCTGTGGTAGACTTTCCAAATCCGGAAATCCGGAAATCATTGCATCTGCATTGGTGAGGCCACATTTTAGTTACTGTGTTCAGTTTTGGTCACTCTGCTGTAGGAAGGATGCCAGTAAGCTGGAAAGATTTCAGAGAAGATTTACGAGGGGAATCGAGAACCAGAGGACATAAGTTTATGGTGAAGGGGAAACAATTTAATAGGAATCTGAAGAATAACTTTTTCACAAAAAGGGTGGTGGGTGTATGGTGAAAAATGTCAATGTTGCATGCTATCCAGTCAGTGGAAAAACTATACAGGGGCCACAGTCTGAGAATAAAGGGGAGGTCATTTAAGACTGAGGTGAGAAAAAACATTTTCACCCAGAGAGTTGTGAATTTGTGGAATTGTCTGCCACAGAGGGCAGTGGAAGCCAAATCACTGGATGGATTTAAGAGAGAGTTAGATAGAGCTCTAGGGGCTAGTGGAATCAAGGGATATGGGGAGAAGGCAGGCACGGGTCTGAAGAAGGGTTTCGTCCCGAAACGTTGCCTATTTCCTTCGCTCCATAGATGCTGCCTCACCCGCTGAGTTTCTCCAGCATTTTTGTCTACGATTTTCCAGCATCTGCAGTTCCTTCTTGAACGGGTTATTGATTTGGGACGATCAGCCATGATCACAATGAATGGCGGTGCTGGCTCGAAGGGCCGAATGGCCTCCTCCTGTACCTATTTTCTATGTTTCTATGATTACAATCACGCTGTCCACAGTGTACAGATGCAGGATAAAGGGTACAACATTTAGGACAAGATAGTCCAGTATAGTCCGATTAAAGTCCAATGAGGTTGATGGGAGGTCAGGACCGCTCTCTAGTTGGTGATAGGATGGTTCAGTTGCCTGATAACAGCTGGGAAGAAACTGTCCCTGAATCTGGAGGTGTGCGTTTTTCACACTTCTGTACCTCTTGCCTGATGGGAGAACAGGGAGAGTTTGGGGTGAGACTGGTCCTTGATTATGCTGGTGGCCTTGCCATGGCAGCGTGAAGGGTAGATGCAGTCAATGGAAGGGAGGTTAGTTTGTGTGATGCTCTGGGCTACATCCATAACCCTCTGCAATTTCTTGCAGTCTTTGATGGCATTGTGTCATCGTTGGTGGGGCCACATTTGCACTGCTATGTTCAGTTTTAGTCCCCTGCTACAGGAAGGATACTGTTAAGGTAGAAAAAGTGCAGAGAAGATTTACGAGGATGTTGCCTGGACTTGAGGGCCTGAGCTACAAGGAGAGATTGTCAGGCTAGTACTTTATTCCTTGCAGTAAGGGAGGCTGAGGGATGATCCTCTAATGGTGTACAACATTATGAGAGGAACAGATAGGGTGAATGTACAGTCTTTTAGGGGAACCAAGAACTAGAGAGCTTAGATTTATGGTGAGGGGGGGAAAGGAACCTGAGGGTCAACTCTTTCACACAGTGTGTTGGGTGTATGGAACAAGCTGCCAGAGGAGGTAGTTGAGGCAAGTACTGTAACAAAATGTAAAAAACATTTCAATAGGTACATGGATAGGAAAGGTTTAGAGGGATATGGGCCAAACGCAAGCTGGTGGGATTAGTGTGGATGGGACATATTGGTTGGTGTGGGCAAGTTGGGCAAAGGACTTGCTTCCACGCTGTATGACTCTATGACTCTTAAGACTAATATTTAAAACAATATCTGGACAGGTACATGGATAGGAAGGGTTTAGAGGAATATGGGGCCAAACGCAGGTAAGTGGGACGAGTGTAGTTGGGGCATCTTGGACGAGTTGGGCCGAAGGGCCCGCTTCCGTGCTGTATGATTCTATGACTCGGAATAAATAAATTAATTCTCCAGACCTTTTTTTAATACACCCTGCACAAATTAGCAACACAAGACTGTTTACATGCTTGACTTCATCCAAAGGTAGACTCTTCCATACCGGGAGGCTTGTTTTTGCAGCTGTTTTGGTAATGCTTGACTGATTTCTGCTTAGAGGGAAAATTTGATGGGGTGGGAATATCACTACAAAATATCACTGACCTCATCCAATTTCAGAGTTATCCGCTCAAGGCTAGTTGTTGCATTTTGTCCATACACGGAGCATTGAACAATACAGCACACCAACAAGCCCTTTGGCCCACAATGTCTGTGCCAAATATGATGCCGACTAACTCTTATCTGCCTCCACCCTCTTTGTTCCCTCAGTCAGACTTTACTGGCCTTTATCTTGTACTGAATGTTATTCCCTTTATCCTGTATCTGTACACTGTAGATGCTCAATTGTAATCATGTATTGTCTTTCCACTGACTGGATAGCACGCAACAAAAACGTTTTTTACTGTACCTCGGTACACATGACAATAAGTTAAACTATACTAAAGTAAGTTCAGCAGCCATAGGCACAGAGCTTGGCCATTCAGCCAATCAAGTCTGCCATTAATTAATTATTTGGGAGTAGTGTAGATGGGACATGTTGGTCGGTGAGGACAAGTTGGGCCGAAGGACCTCTTTCCACACTGTAAGACTCTAAACCCCCCCCCCCCCTCTTTTCCCTGCACCCAACTGGATACCTACCTATTTCTCCAACCATCCCCTTTCATGTGTCTCCCTTCCTCTGGCTTCACATCTGTCCTCTACCACCACTCCTGGCAGCGCGTTCCAGACACTCACCACCCTCTGTTTAAAAAAAAAAACTTGCCCCACACATCTCCTTTAAACTTTGTCCCTCTCATCTTAAAGCTATGCCCCCTGGTATTTGATATTTCCATCCTGGGAAAAAGGTTCTGACTGTCTACCTTATCTATGCCTCTCATAATTTTATATACTTCTATCAGGTCTCCCCGCCACCTCCCAGCGTTCCAGTGAAAACAATCCAAGTCTGTCCAACCTCTCCTTTGAGCTAAAACCCTCTAATCCAGGCATCATTCTGGTAAACCTCTTCTGCACCCTCTCCAAAGCCTCCACCGCCGTCCTGCAATGGGGCGACCAGAACTGCACGCAATACTCCAAATGTAGCCTAACCAAAGTCCTATAAAGCTGCATCATGACTTCCTGCCTCTTATACTCAAACAGATAAAGGCAAGCATTCCATATGCCTTTAGAACAATGTGCTGGAGTAACTCAGCAGGTCAGGCAACCTCTCTGGAGAACATGGATAGGTGACGTTTCGGGTCGGCACCCTTCTTCTGACTTAGGAGTCTTAAGGTTCTTGACCCGAAAGGTCACCCATAAATGTTCTTCACCACTCCATCTAACTGTGTTGCTAATTTCAGGGAGTTGTGGACTCAGGTAGGGGGTAGCACGGTGGCACAGCGGTAGAGTTGCTGCCTTTCAGCGCCAGAGACTCGGATTAGATCCTGACTACGGGTGCTTGTCTGCATGGAGTTTGTGCGTTCTCCCTGTGACTTGCGTGGGTTTTCTCCAGGATCTCCGGTTTCCTCCCACACTCCAAAGACGTATAGGTTTGTAAGTTAACAAGCTTGATATAATTGAATTGTCCCTAGTGTGTGTAGGATAGTGTTAGTGTGCAGGGATCGCTGGTCGGCACGGGTCTCGGTGGGCCGAAGGACCTGTTTCCGCGCTGTATCTGCAAAGTAAACCAAAACTAAACTTGGACGCCAATGTCCGTCTGCACATCAATGCTATTAAGAGTCCTGTCATTAACTGTAAGGTGAATGTACAATATCGTAACAGATGATATAAAGCAATGCCTACTGTGAAATATTGTAAACACCCAGTGGGTCAGGCAGCATCTGTGGAATGAGAAACCTGAGCATAAATAACATTATGAGAGGGATAGAGTAAAAAAATTATGGAGGGCAAGAGAGTCAAGAGTGTATTTGTCATATGTACCGAAACACAACAATGACATTCTTACTTGCAGCAGCAGCACAACAGGTTTGTAAACACTGTACCCAATAGATAATATAATTAAAAAACAAAAACATGTTCATTACGTTGCATGGACACGAGGGCCTGAGCTAAAGGGAGAGTTGATGGCTAGGGCTCTATTCCTTGGAGCGCAGGATGAGGGGTGAACTTATAAAGGTGGAAAAAATCATGAGAGGAATACATCGGGTGGACGCACAGTCTCTTAGCCAGAGTAGGGGAATCGAGAATCGGAGAACATAGGTTTAAGGTGGGGGGGAGGGGGAAGATTTAATAGAAACCTGAGGGGTAACTTTTTCATACAAAGGGTGGTGGGTGTATGGAACGAGCTGCCATAGGTGGTAGTTGAGGCAGGTACCATCGCAACGTTTAAGAAACATTTAGAAAGGTACATGGATAGAACAAGTTTAGAGGGATATGGGCCAAACGCAGGCAGGTGGGACTAGTGTAGATGGGACATGTTGGCCGGTGTGGGCGAATTGGGCCGAAGGGCTTGATTCCACGCCATATGACTATGACTATAACTCTAAATTAAAAAAAACAATATTAGTGCAAAAGAAAACAACGCCCAAAGTCCCTAGTGAAACCCAAGCCGTTCGTAATTTGACGTCTAGTTGGTGTTCGTAGTGTTTAATAGCTTGATGGTTGTGGGGAAAAAGCTGCTCCTGAACCTGGACGTTAATTTTCAAGCTCATGTACCTTCTTCTCGATGGTAGGATTAAAATGAGAGCTTGGCCAGGGTGGTGTGTGTCTCTGATGATGCTGGCTGCCTTTTTGAGGCAGCGACTCCTGTAGATCCCTTTGATGGTGGGGATGTCAGTACCCGTGATGGACCGGGCATAGATACGGTAGTTAGTCAGAAGCTTTTCCTCAGGATGGGAAAATCATAATCTAGAAGGCATAGGTTTAAGGTAGGAGGGACAAGTTTGAAAGAAGATGTGAGGGGCAAAGGTGGTGGGTGCCTGGAACGCACTGCCAGGGGTGGTGGATGAGGCAGATACGATAGTAGCGTTTCAGAGACTTTTGGATTGACTTATGGATATGGAGGGGTATGGATCATGTGCAGACAACTGAACCATCCTCCCACCAACTAGAGAGCAGTCCTGATCTCCCATCTACCTCATTGGAGATCATCAAACTATCTTTAATAGTTTGATGGTCGACTCTATCTTGCACTAAATGTTATTCCCTTTCTCCTGTGTCTGTACACTGTGGACGGCTTGATTGTAATCATCTATAGTCTTATCGCTGCCTGGATAGTACGTAACAAAAACACTTTTTGCTGCAAACTAAACTAAATAAGAGTTGGTCTTGACATTATGTTTGGCACTGACATTGTGGGCTGATGAGCCTGTTCTTGTGCCATATTGTCCTGTGTTCCATGAGGAAATGTTGAAATCCAAGGCTCCCATTGAACCTTCTATCAGCATGTATCATCTGAGCTGTATTTTAAAGTACCGGTAAGTGGAATGAAATAGGGCAAAATTAATCTCAGAAAATAACTGGTAGCCTGCTGAGGTAGTGTGAACCACTCTAGGCTTGTTGCCATTTTCTCCACAGACACCAGTTTCCAATTCATTGATCTTTAGATGTTGAAAATAAGTTTGAGAAGTGGCGCAGCTGGTATAGTTGCTGCCTCGCAGCACCAGAGACTTGGGTTTGGTCCTGATCTCGGGTGCTGTCCAAGTGTGGAGTTTGCACGTTCTCCCTGTGACTGTGTGGGTGCTCCGGTTTCACTCATTTATATAGGAGCAGAATTAGGCCATTCGGCCCATCGTCTACGCTACCATTCAATGATGGTTGATCTATCTTCCCTCTCAACCCCATTCTCCAGCCTTCTCCCCATAAATCCTGACACCCTTACTAATCAAGAATCTGTCAATATTGGTCTTAAAAGTATCCATTGACGGCCTCCATAGCTTTCTGTAGCAATTAATTCCACAGATTCACCACCCTCTGACTAAAGACATTTCTAAAGGTGCGCCCTTTTATTCTGTGGCAATGGCTTCTGGTCTTCGACTCTTCCAATAGTGGAAACATCCTCTCCACATCCACTCTCTCCAGGCCTTTCACTATTTGGTAAGTTTCAATGAGGTGCCCCCTCATCATAAACATAAACCTTTCTTCAATCTTTCTTCGGTCTACTTGAAGACAATTCATGTTTAAAAAGATAGTTGCCCTCCCAGTTAGTACAGCGAGGGAAGTGGTCACACTGGTGCACCTCAGCGTTCGGTGCAGGCCTATCGCTATTTGTGGTGTGTAGCGACGATTTGGATGAAAATGTACAAGGCATGATTAGTCGGTTTGCAGATGACCCTGCAATAGAAGGTATTGTAGACAGTGAAGATGGTTATCAAGACTTGATCAGCTGTTCTAAGTTGGTCAAGAAATAGCTAATAGTGTTTAGTACAGATAAGAGCGAGGTGTTGCATTTGGAAAGTTAAACCTGGATTGGATCTTCATAGTGAACAGTAGGGCCCTGGGGAATGTTATAGAGCTGAGGTATCTACGATTACGTACAAAGTTACCTGAAAATAGTGTCACTGGTAGATAGGGTGGTGAAGGCAGCATTTGAAACACTGGTCATTTTCAATCTGGGTATTTAGCAAAGAAGGTAGACGCAAAATGTTGGAGGAACTCAGTGAGTCAGGCAGCAACTCTGGAGAGAAGGAATAGGTAACATTTTGGGTCGAGACTCTTCTTCAGACTGAGAGTCAGCGGAGAGGGAAAAGGTACAAAGAGCAAATGAATGAAAGGTATGCAAAAGGACAAATAAAAGCCAGCAATGAAGATCAAGGAAAGATGGAGCCCACAACGGTTCATTGTTGGCCATGGAGGCGTTCTTCTTGCGTGTGGCATGCACGGCCTAAAGTTGTAGGTCAACTTGTTCTATTTGATTGTGCACGTCGGGTTGATTGCATTAGTCGAAACAGGGTGGACCACGTGTAGGTTGCAATCTCCCACCCCATGGAAGCGGTGATAATGAGTGATACAGTGAAACCAGTGTGTAAGAAGGAACTGCAGATGCTGGTTTAAACCGAAGAGAGACACAAAAAGCTGGAGTAACTCAGCGGGTCAGACAGCATCTCTGGAGCAAAGGAATAGGTGACGTTTTGGGTCGAGACCCTTTTTCAGACTCAGGGGAAAGGGAAACGAGAGATATAGACAGAGACATTGAGAGATATAGAAAAAAATGATAAAGGAAAGAGGCCATTGTTAGCCGTGTGCTTGGTGAAAACGAGTTTCAGAAAATGAGACTCCAGATGATTTTGAAGCGAGTATGACTTGCGTGGGGGAGGCATGGTGGGAGAGGGGATGCAAGAGAGTTACTTGAAGTTAGAGAAATTAACATCATATCGCTGGGTTGTACGCTGCCCAAGCAAAATATGAGGTGCTGTTCCTCCAGTTTGTGCTTGGTCTCACTCTCACCGTGGAGGAGGCCCAGGACAATGGTGTCTAATACAGATACGTGCAAGGTGTTGCATTTGGAAAGTCAAACCTGGGTAGGTTCTTCATAACGAATTGTCAGACCTTCTTGTAGAGCAGAGCAATCCAGGAGTAAACAAGTATAAAGTTACCTAAAAGTGGTGTCACAGATAGATAGGGTGGTGAAGGCAGCTTTTAACACACTGGCCATCAGTTAGAGTATTTAGTACAGAAGTTGGGACTTCATGTTACAGTTGTACAAAATGTTGGTGAGGCCACTCTTGGAGTATTGTGCTCTGTTCTGGTCATCTATGCCGTCATTCTTGAACCTACGCATTCACCCTATCTAGTCCCATGATTTTATACACCTCACTCAGTAAGATCACGCCTCATCATCCTGAGATCCAACTAATAAAGTCCTAGCCTGCCCAACCTCTCACTATAACTTGGGGCCTCGAATTCTGACAACCTCCTGGTAAATCTTCCCTGCACCTTTTCCAGTTTATTATTATTAAAAGGGTGCAGATGAGATGTATGAGGATGTTGCCAGGTCTCAAGGGCCTGTACTCCAGGGAGAGGTTGTGCAGGCTAGAACTTTATTCCTTGGAGCGCAGGAGGATGAGGAGTGATCTTACAGGTGTATAAAAGCATGAGAGGGATAGATGGGGTAAATGCAGTTTTGCCCAGATTAGGGCAATCGAGAACCAGAGATGATGGGTTTAATGTGAGGGGGGAAAAGATTTAATAGGAACCAGAGGGGTAACTTTTTTTGTACACAAGTGGTGGTGGGTATATGGATCAGGCTGCCGGAGGAGACAGTTGAGGCAGTTACTAACACAATGTTTAAAAAACATTTGGACAGATACATGGATAGGACAGGTTTAGAGGGATAGGAGCCAAATGCATGCAGGTGGGACGAGTGTAGATGGGACATGTTGGTCAGCGTGGGGCCGAAGGGCCTGTTCCACATTGTATGACTCTATGACTTGCTTATCGCTGGCAAGAAAACTAACATGCAAGCTCACGGAGGTCAAAATGACACCCTATGAATAATAATTCTAATCTTTAGCCCCAAGGTGTGTAATAATAGTAACTAGAGTGAATAGATTAGAAATGGGCAGCCTGGAGATGGTCACCAGGATATCGGCTTGTGGAAAACTAAACAAGAACACACTCCAGCAAAACAACGCTGTGATAAAGTCATGTTCTAGGAGCAGAATTTGGCCATTTGGCCCATCAAGTCTACTCCGCCATAAAATCATGGCTGATCTATCTTTCCCCCTCAATCCCATTCTCCTGTTTTCGCCCCATAGCACCCTTACTAATCAAGAATCTGTCAATCTCCACCTTTAAAATATCCATTCTTGGTCTCTGCAGCCACCTGGGGCAATGAATTCCACAAATTCACCACCCTCAGAATAATGAAATTCCTATCTCCTTTCTAAAGGCAAGTCCTTTTATTCTGAGGCTGTAGCTTCTGGTCCTAGACCCTCCCACGAGTGGAAACATCCAGGCCTTTCACTATTCGAGCCTAGAGCAATAATTCCTTTGAATTTAGTTTCCACATGGAACAGAATTCCGAGGAGCCAACAGATCAAGAAAAGTCCAACGCCACCACACTCTTGTTTAAATCACACCTGATGTTTAGGGCATTGAGTGTAAGAGTCACAAACACATGTTGCAGCTCTCTAAGACTTTGGTTAGGCCGCATTTGGAGCATTGCTTGCAGTTCTGATCGTCCCCATTCCAGGAAGGATGTGAAGGCTTTGGAGAGGGTGCAGAGGAGGTTTACCATAATGATGACTGGATTAGAGGGTATTAACTACAGGGAGAGGTTTGATTGTTATACTTTGATTGTTTTCTCTGCAATGCCAGAATTGCGGGTAGACCTGATAGAAGTATATACAATGATGAGAGGCAGACTAGAGGATATCTCTTTAAGGTTGCACACATACCCAGCGCCCAAGATCATGTTCTAACCCAGGTCTCTGGCATTGTTGAGAGGCAGCAGTTTACCCACTGCGCCACTGTGCAAATGAATATGCCTCGTACAAATGAAATCACTAAAAGCCGACAGAGTGTTGTAGTAACTCAGTGTGTCAAATATCGGAGAACATGGATAGACGATACTTCGGGTCGGGACTCGACTTCAAGAATCCATTTCAATAAAAATACAAATACAATCACATTCTGTGTCTTTATTTTTATGATTTTTTAAACTTTGATATGCAAAACCAAATATATATATATAGATATACACAACATTCATCCAAATTTTCATTTGAGGATACTTCAATTCTGGCTCAGAAATTAACAAAAATATGTCTTACAAAAATGCGTACAAAGCTCCATTAGTTACCAAAAAAATGCATCTTATATACATATTACTTAATAAAAATAAGCTTTTCACAGCATGTGCATCAGCATATATACAAATGAAAGGACCTGATATCACTGGATGCACATGGGCACATTTGTCTTGCATTTTACTATTTACACCTGGGTCCAAAACCGAGATGTACAGGTTCAAGGAGTTATGTCTGTATAAATACAGACAATTATATATTGTCAGACACTCATTGTTACATTCCCTTTCTCACCCCAAGTGTTTGAAGGATACCCATGCCCATCATTGGAAAAACAATATCAATTTGCTCTATATATATTACTCAAAATGGCAACAAAATTATACGATTATAGTCGAATACCTCCCCCCAGGAGCTTTTTAAAATATAAAATGGCTTCCAACCCACGACAGAACACTGCCAAAGTGGGCAGAAATTGTTTCGTACATCACTTTATCAAATGCAATGGCGGCAGCTTTACCTTGTGTCAAGTTCGCTAGAAGGGAACTGGGGAAGGGGACAGGGAGATAGAGCACAGGGAAAACTGGTAAAGCTTCAAATTAACGAGGGGTGTTCTGCAAATGTTTCTGCGGAAAGTTTTTGGGTGGAGCAAGGCTGCGGGAGAAGGGTGCGGGCACAGGGAAAGGTCACAAAGAGATGCCAAGATGCATCAACCATGACACCAACAAGGGCTTCTCTTACTGCCTTGGTGTCCCACGACAGTGCAGTTTCTAAACTACCCCACCCCTAATCAATATCCTCTGCATTATTGATTGCATTATCCTTGATTGAATGGCGGGGTAGACTTGAAGGGCCAAATAGCCTAATCCGCTCCTATAACTTATTAATCACAAGTGGAATTGGAGTCCTCCCAAACAGAAGCTGAGAAACTATTGCTCAGAACAACAGGTCGAGTCTCAGGAGAGGGCAAATCCTACACTGATTGTAAGCAGGGGTATTCCTCACTTCCGCTCTCTCAGATGCAGCAGTCTCCCATTTGCTCACCCATCCTACAGTACATGGGGCACGGACCTGGGTTACACCACTCTCAGGTGTTGGAGTCGTCCCGCCACCTAATTTGTAAACAAGTAGGTTTGTCCCAGAGAGACCAAGGCAAGTAAGACAACAGCTTACAGACTGAACGACGTTGCTTTGCCTTTCCAACCAGGGGACACCAACAGAAGACTTCAGCCACCTGCGTGGAAATGCAAAGCCTTAGGCCGTCAGCGAGTTACACTGTAATGGCTTACAACCATCCCACCATGGGACCCCTTTCTCCAAGTGAGTTTCCTTGTTTGCAGGCAGAGGAACTCCGTACTTGGCATTTGATGGGATCTCACGCACATCCATGTTGGAAGCCTTTCCTGGCCTTGCATCCGGCAGATGGCTCGAAACCAAGTTGGCATTACCCACTGCCTTGAGATGTCTAGAAATTTCATTCTCCGAGCACACACTGGTATTTAAGACCAGGTCCCACCAGCAGTAAATAATCACCGCAATACACACACTGCTCGAGTTTAAAAAAAGGTACAAGCGAAAACAGTCACGGGTACATTCAACGGCACCTGGACAAGCCCCTACCTGATGGCACCTCAAGAGCACTCGGTCAGTAATGCAATGTTTCAGACTTGCTCAAACCCAAGATGGACCCCAACTGTATTCTACAGATAATGCAGACCACAAATAATGCAGCAAATGCAAGGATCTATTGCAAACACAGTCCTCGTCCCCCAATCTCCTCACCCATCGGGCAAAAACAAACCTAGAATGCTCTGCGCAAATCCAGTGGAAAGAAGGGGCAGTCGTTTATTCTGATCCAACCAACTCCTACGTGCTTAATTTACTTCCAGTTTTGAGATACAGCACGGAGACAGACCCTTCAGCCCAGAGTCCCCGCCGGCCCCGCACACTAACACTATCCTACAGTTGACAATTTTACCGAAGCAATTAGCCTACAAACCGGTACGTCTTGGAGTATGTGAGGAAACCGGAGCACCACGCAGATCATGGGGAAAACGTACTAAATCCATACAAGCAGCAACTGTCAGGATCAAACCCGGGTCTCTGGCGCTGTAAGGCAGCAACTCTACCACTGCGACACTGAGCTGCACAAGGTTGAATATGCTAAGCTGGTGTAGCTAATGCGATTTCTGTTCCCTTAAAGAGCTGCATCCAGAGGGAGGACCTTGTATGGCAAAAAACAGAACTGAGATTATTGTTCACTGCCTGAAATTAATAAATCCGTATGGGGGGGGGGGGGGGGGGGGAGAAAGACGATGATGTGCTGTTTATCTTCATGACTTGAGTGGGACCCGTCATGATGTGCCTGGTTCAGGATGGGTACCCAATGTGCATCATTCAGTTTGGGTTGGGCAGCTCTGCAGACAATAAATAAATAAATGCACTGTTCACACACACACACTTTAGCAGGTCTCTTTGCCAGCTGCGCAGACAAACGCCTCTCAATATTACTTCCCGCTCGATTTGAGTTACCCCACGCAATGCAAGTCTGCAAGGCTAGCGTGAAAGAATCTCCAAATGCACGACCGAGATCATATCTACCGCAATGGATGGGCAGTGGATGGGAATTGTACAGATCCTCGGGCAAGGAGTTGCCATGGCATTGGGTAGGGTTTTTAATTCTATACCCAATTCTATACCAACTGCAGAAGTAGCTGGATTGATGTAAACCCTTGCGTCATTATGGCTAATCCAATTCAAGGCCAGGATTAATTAATTTTGAGAAGGGGGGAAATTCACTACCCCTGGCTGAGACGTGACGTTTAATCCAATGATGTTCAGCGGGCAAAGAGCACGGCCAATACTTGGCTCATTCTGGTCGAATAAAGTACGCACTTAAAAAAAAATTCAAATCCTTCTGAAAGTTTAAACATCACAGCTTGGAAGACAAGGTTGTGAGAGAGAGAAAGAGAGAGAGGGTCCCTGAGAAAGGAACAGACAAAAACAAGCTGCACGTAAAGAGAGGCTTTTCTGCTGTTGAATGAGGAGGAAGAGATGACACAAGCCACTCGAATGGTTAAATAAATCATGAGAGATTAACCAAACGGAGAGCAAAACAAAACAGATTGTTTTACCACAAATACCGAATTTGCTAAATTGGGTAGTGACATCAGCACAAAGAATCAGGTTATTTTAACCACGTAAATCTCTAATTTATCCTGTTGTGTCAGGAACTTATACCACAGCAGATGTATTTAATGAAAAATAAATTGCATGGCCATTCACATTTTAAAATGATTGGGAGTGCTAATTTAGATACGGATCAGAGATTTTCTTTCATGTACAAAACATCGAGATCCTGGAGTTCGGCATCTTTGAACTGGAGGGAATTCATTTTCACAAGTGATACTCGAAGTTCAAATGAATCCAGTTCTTGCCAAAACCAATATTGTACCCGTCAGATCGCTTTTTTTGTTTAAAAAAGTCAGAATAGTAAACAAAGACAATAGGGTCTGGAGCCTGGAAGCGACGCACCGTTTTGCTGCTAATGTCCATGCGGCCAGCTTGCTCCAGGCCCTGTGTACAGATGCAGTCCCTGGCACTGGCTTCATTTGAGATAGGCTCGGTACAGGAGAAGGGAGCGCCTGGCTGCTCGTTCTTGCTCCAGGCACAGCAGCAGATCCCTGAGAATGACGCGTGTTACTCTGGGCCGCAGGAAGGGTCGAGGCCGTGTGCCACCAAGTGCGCTCCCGTCTCCGCTTAATCCCTGCAAAGGGGGAAGAAAAGGTTTCAGCTTTGAGAGGAGGATCTACTAATTGAGCTAAAATGTAAATCTGAAGCGCGACATCGCTGCACGGTTTGGGAACAGCTCAAGGTCCATCCAAGACCGCGAGCAATTGCGGAGTTGTGGACGCAGCCCAGACCATCACGTATACCTACCTCTCTTCCATCAACACCATGCTGCCTTGGCAAGGCCACCAGCGTATCATGACCAGTATCACCATGGTCATTCCTCCCCCTTCCATCTGGCAAGCGGTACAGAAGTGTGAAAACGCACACCTCCAGATTCAGGGATAGTTTCTTCCCAGCTGTTATCAGGCGAATTAACCATCCTATCACCAACTAGAAAGCGGTCCTGAGCTGCCGTCTACCTCATTGGAGATCCCGGACTAACTTAAAATCAGACTTTACTGGACTTTATCTTGCACTAAAAGTTACTCCCTTTATCCTGTATCTGTACACTGTGGACGTCTCGATTGTGATCATGTATAGATTTTCCGCTGACTGGTTAGCACGCAACAAAAGCTTTTCTCTGTACCTCGGTACAAGCGACAATGAACTGAACTAAAGTAGTACAGTGTGCAACTCACTCCATGGTCACCTATTGTCATTATGTCCCCAACAACTCATCTTTAGAGTACTAACCAAGGCTTCCCAATTCAGCCTCGCCCCGCCCCATCTACTACCCTCGAGCCGTGGTGCAGTGGGTCCGAGTTGCCGCCTCACAGCGCCAGAGACCTCGGTTCGATCCTGACCTCGGGTGCTGTCTGTCTGGAGTTTGCATGTTCTCCCTGTGACTGTGTTGGTTTCCTCCCAAGAGCTCCGGTTTTCGACCACATCCCAAAGACGTGGCTGAGACAGTGGGATAATGTAGAACCAGTGAGAGTGGGTGATTGCTCGCCCGCGCGGACTTGGTGGGTCAAATGGCCTTTTTCCTCATTGTATTCTAAACTAATGAGGGGAGAAAAAAAGAGGCCAAGTGATACTTGGGTAAAACACTTCCAGCCCCCTCCCCGCCCCATCGAGATACGATTTAGTGGCATGTTTAAGAACCACATAAAAGGTTGCAATTTAAGCTTTTTCCTGCTCAAAACTGCAAAAGCAGCAATTCCTTGGGTTGAAACATCAAACTGCACGCAGAGCTTCATCTAACAGCGAGGCACAAAACAAAATACTTTGAGCAGTGCCCCACGAAAGATGCAGCCTCGATTTTCATCGATTCGTAAAAGTCATCTGTTAACAAACTTCAAAAAGCTAAAGAGGACCCATGCGGTGGAAGCTGCACAGATCTAACACTCCCAAACACTTCCAGGCATTTCTGACCCAGAATGGATTCACGCATTTGTGAGATAGGAATGAATGTACACAGCCAGGTTATAAATCGTATACAAGCACATTTTTACAATCAAATCTCAAACAACTGTAGGCTTCAGCCAGCTGTTAATTATTTTTATAAAAATGAGGCACAGTGGCAAAGCGGTAGAGTTGGTACCTATCAGCACCAGAGACCCAGGTTTGATCCTGATGACGGGTGTTGTCTATATGAAGTTTGCACGTTCTCCTGTGACCGCATGGGGTTTTCTGGGTGCTCCGGTTTCCTCCCACGTCAAAAAGACGTACAGGTTTGTAGGTTAATTGGCTTCAGTAAAATTGTAAAGTGTCCCTAGTGTGTTGGGTAGTGTTAGTGTACGGGGTGATCGCAGGTCAGCACGGACTCGGTGGGCCGAAGGGCCCATTTCCGTGTTGTATCTCTAAAGTCTAGTCTCTTAAGAGATGCAGACCTTCAGCTCACCGAGTCCACACTGACCATCGATCGGCCATTAACACTAGTTCAAATGTTATCACATCCACCCCCAACACATTAGGGACAATTTACAGAGGGCCATTAACCTACAAACCTGCACGTCTTTGGGATGTGGGAGGAAACCCACGCGGTTACAGGGAGAACAAGCAAACTCCACACAGACAGCACCAGAGGTCAGGTCAGACCTGGGTCTCTGGCGCTCTAGGGCAGAAAGCTCTACCAGCTGCACCACTGTGGGTCCCCTTTCATTCACTAGCTTGAGGTCACAGTGGAAGATGGGTACAGCAAAAAAAACAGGCCACGTGGCCCACCAGTCTGAAGATGTGTCCCGACACGAAACGTCACCTATCTATGTCCAAATCTACAGTGCCCTTCACAATGGGCACACGCATGGGCCCCAGCTACGCCTGCCTCTTTGTCGGGTACGTAGAACAATCCTTGTTCAATGCGTACCAGGGCCCCATCCCCGACCTCTACCTCCGCTACATCAATGATTGTTTTGGTGCCACATCCTGCACCCACACACAACTGACTGACTTCATCGCTTCACCACCAACTTCCATCCGGCACTCAAATACACCTGGACCATTTCCGATACTTCCCTACCATTCCTTGACCTCACTATTTCCATCGCAGGTGATAGACTCCTTACCGACATCCACTACAAACCTACCGACTCCCATGGCTATCTGGACTACACTTCTTCCCACCCTGCTTCCTGTAAGGACCCACCCCCCACTCCCAATTCCTCCGTCTACGCCGCATCTGCTCCCAGATGAGGCGTTCCACACCAGGGCATCCGAAATGTCCTAATTCTTCAGGGAACGGGGGTTCCCCTCCTCCACCATAGATGAGGCTCGCACAAGGGTCTCTGGCATACCCCGCAACACTGCTCTCTCTCCCCATCCCCCCTCACAACAAGGGCAGAGTCCCCATAGTCCTCACCTATCACCCCACCAGCCGTCACATACAACAAGTGATCCTCCCGTCAGTTTCGCCACCTCCAACGTGACCCACCACTCGCCACATCTTCCCATCTCCCCCCATGTCTGCCTTCCGCAAAGACCGCTCCCTCCATAACTCCCTTGTCAATTCTTCCCTTCCCTCCCGTACCACCCCCTCCCCGGGTACTTTCCCTTGCAACCGCAAGAGATGCAACACTTGTCCCTTCACCTCCCCCCTCGACTCCATTCAAGGACCTAAGCAGTCGTTCCAGGTGCGACAGAGGTTCACCTGCATCTCCTCCAACCTCATCTATTGCATCCGCTGCTCTAGATGCCAGCTGATCTACATCGGTGAGACCAAGCGGAGGCTTGGCGATCGTTTTGCCGAACACCTCCGGTCGGTCCGCAATAACTAACCTGACCTCCCGGTGGCTCAGCACTTCAACCCCCCCCCCTCCCATTCCGTATCTGACCTCTC
This sequence comes from Malacoraja senta, assembly GCA_038087875.1. NCBI lineage: Eukaryota > Metazoa > Chordata > Chondrichthyes > Rajiformes > Rajidae > Malacoraja > Malacoraja senta. The sequence continues at coordinate 78,774 of JAXLNO010005199.1, read as the reverse complement.
TGTCCTGGGTCTCCTCCACGGCCACAGCGAGCAACACCGGAAATTGGAGGAAATGCACCTCATATTCCGCTTGGGCAGTCTACATCCTGGGGGCTTGAAAATTGAATTCTCCCCAATTCTGCTAGCCCCTTGCTGTCCCCTCCCCTTCATCAGCCCTCTGGTTGTCTCCTCCCCTCCCCCAGCCCTCTGGCTCCTCCTCAGCCTTTTTTTCCTTTCTTCTCCCCACCCCCTATCAGTCTGAAGAAGGGTTTCGGCCCGAAACTTTGCCTATTTCCTTCGCTCCATAGATGCTGCTGCACCCGCTGAAGTTTCTCCAGCATTTTGTGTGCCCTCCACAATGTTTGGGTCAAAGACCCGTCATTTATTTATTTGCCTCTGTACTCCACAATTTGAGATTTGTCATAGAAATAAAATCACATGTAAAGTGCACATTGTCAGATTTTATTAAAGGCCATTTTTATACATTTTGGTTTCATCATGTAGAAATTTACAGTTGTGTTTTATACATATTCCCCCCACTTCAGGGCCCCATAATGTTTGGGACACATGGCTTCACAGGTGTTGGTAATTGCTCAGGTGTG
>JAXLNO010005199.1:0-77993 GCA_038087875.1 Malacoraja senta | reverse complement strand
GTCTTTGTCCCAAACATTATGGAGGGCACTGTAAGTGGAAGGGGTAAATTCATGTTATAGGAGCAGAATTTGTCTATTCAGCCGATCAAATCTAATCTGCCATTCAATCATGGCTGATCTATCTTTCCCCCTCAACCCTATTTTCCTGCCTTCTTCCCATGATCCCCGAGACCCTTACTAATCAAGAACCTGTCAATATCTTCCTTAAAAATCTTGGCCTCCACAGATTTACCATCTGGCTAAAGAAATTCTTCCTCATCTCCTTTCTAAAAGAGTGCCCTTTAATTTTGTGGCTACGACCTCTGGTTCTGCACTCTCCCACCAGTGGAAACATCCTCTCCACATCCACTCTGTCCAGACCTTTCACTGTTCGGTAAGTTTACAAGTGAAGCACCCAACGACAGAGCAGTGATAAGGAAACTGCACTCTGCACAAGAGTCGGCGCAGGGTTGAAAAGGTCACGAGCAGGATGGAGTGGAGAGCCAGGGGCAATGTTATAAATGAAACACAACCATTGGGGATTCTCTGTGACACATCAGTACTGTCCTTTGCCAATTCACAGTCACTGCCTGAACTGCAGGGAACTGACAAGCAGAGGCTTGGATAAACGCAGCCATTAAAAGCGGTCATAATTTCTGTCAGAAATAAAATAACCCAGGGAAAGGGGAGAGCAATGATACACTAGTCTCCCCAGTGCATTACTGTCTCTGGAACTGATACGCTATGATGCTGAGAACTATATTCTGTACTCGTATCTTCCCCGTTGTTATCAGGCTTCTGAACGGTCCTTCCATAAGCTAGGGAATGGGTGACCCCATTCACCTCTATCCCATTGCAAGTATTTACAGACATGTTATGCTGCAGCAAGAAATAATGTAATGGTTCTGTTGTTTGGTACATAATACAATTAAACACTTTTTACTCTTGAAATCTCCTCTTTCCACCTCTTGCCCTCCACTCCATCTCTTAATTATCTTGGAGGTACAGTCAACATAATGAAAGGCCTTGTGTGTTGGAAGGAACTGCAGATGCTAGTTTAAATCGAAGATAAGACAAAAATTGCTGGAGTAACTCAGCGGGACAGGCAGCATCTCTGAAGAGAACGAATGGGTGACATTTTAGGTCGAGACCCTTCTTCAGGCTGAAGAAGGGTCTCGACCCAAAAAGTCACCCATTCTTCCAGAGATGCTGCCTGTCCCGCTGCGTTACTCCAGTATTTTGTGTCTATCTTAATGAAAGGCCTTTCCAACCCTGGTCTCTTTCTTTCTTCAGGTAGAAGGTACGGAAGCTTGAAAGCACCACCAGACTCAGGAACAGCTTCTTCCCCTCTGTTATCAGGTTTCTCAACGGTCCTTCCATAAGCTAGGGTATTATCCGACTCACCTCTACCCCATTGCAGACATTGGACTAAATTCTGCACTCTGTATGTTCCCCTTTGTTCTACCTATTGTACTAGAGTTTGACCTGATTGTATATCTGTGTATTGCATCTTATGTATAGTATATTGGATAGCAGCACACCAAATATGTAAACACTGCACTCTGTAAAACCCATAATAAACCATAAAAAAAAGTTCAGTACATATTAATAAAATACCATCGATCACCCATTCACACTAATGCTACCCTATACATTAGGGGCAATTTATAGAGGCCAATTAAGCTATAAACCTGTACGTCTTTGGAATGTGGAAGGAAACCGGAGCACCTGGAGAAAACCCACGGGGACAACGTACAAATTCCATACAGAGAGCACTCGTAGTCAAAATCGACTCCAGGTCTCTGGTGCTGTGAGGCAACAACTCTACTGCTGAGTCACTGTGCTGCACCCCAAATCTCAGACATGCTCCTGAAAGTGAATCAATTAGTGACATAATCTTAGGATGACTGACGCATTTCAGGTGCTTAAATTAGTAATCACATCTTCAGAGCTGCCAACTCTCACGCATTGAGCGTGAGACTCACGCATTTTGCCCAATTCTCACGCTCTCACAGAACTTCTCACAATCTGTCGTGAGAAATTCTGTGATCAACGAGAATTTCAAAATTAATATCAACTGCTTGTGTGTGCGTCTGTTGACAAGACAGCAGCATTCTTATTCTCTGTTATTCTCACTTGACCGAACCGTCACACACCTCCAAACCATGTCCCCATGCAAATTTACATTGAAAGTGAGGCCATGTCCTGCTCCCGGCGGCAGTCGGAATTTAAGGATTTGCAGGAAGCGGCTGACATGAGCGAGTCCGGCGAGCGGCAGGAGAGAGGTACATGAGCCGTGGAAATGAGGGGGGCTGCAGCCCAACCCCCCCCCACTTTTTGGCTAGACATGTTTCGATATCTCCGGATTTGGACGAGGCGCTGCTGTGCTCTGAGCAACCTGGTCGTGGGCGTTGGAGAGCCGGGGCGGAGGGAGGGATGGAAGCAGAAGCAGCGGCAGGGGCAGATGTGGACGGGGAGCCGGGGCTGGCGAGTGTTTGCCGGGCTGGCGAGTCGCTCGCTGCAGCTCCGGCCATGGAGCAACCTCAGTGCAAGAGTCCCGGGCCGTCGGGGGCGTCGAAAGCGTTGAGCCGCTGCCGTGAGTCTCTGCGCCGAATTCGCCCTGGACCAGCTGCAGCCACCATCCTTGAGGACAACTAGTGGCTGCTGGAAGTAGGTACCAAGCACTGGGTAGAAGCACTGGCAGATAGTGGCCTTCAAATGGGGGTGGTTGGAGAAAGCATCCTGCTTGCCTGCTAGTTTCTTACTGTAACTGCAGGAAAAATGTTCCCGATGTTGGGAGAGTTCATAACCAGGGGTCACAGTTTAAGAATAAAGGGTAGGCCATTTAGGACTGAGATGAAAACAAAGTTTCTTCACCCAGAGAGTTGTGAATCTGTGGAATTCTCTGCCACAGAAGGCAGTGGCCAATTCACTGGATGTTTTCAAGAGAGTTACATTTAGCTCTTGGGGCTAGCAAAATCAAGGGATATGGTGGGAAAACAGGAAAGAGGTACTGATTTCAGATGAACAGCCATGATCATATTGAATGGCAGAGCTGGCTCGAAGGGCCGAATGGCCTATTCCTGCACCTATTTTCTATGTTTCTATGCTTGAGTATGTGGCAATAAAACTCGACCACTTGATTTTGAAGCATTCATGCATGGTGGAGTATAGTGATACAGTGATATAGAGTGATACAGTGCGAAAACAGGCCCTTCAGCCCAACTTGCCCACACCCGCCAACATGTCCCAGCTACACTACCTGCTTTTGGTCCACATCCCTCCAAACGTGTCCTATCCATGTATCAGTCTAATTGTTTCTTAAATGTTTGGATAATCCCTGCCTCAACTACCTCCTCTGGCAGCTTGTTCCACACACCCACCACCCTCGGTGTGGATAAAGTTACCCCTTAAAAGGTTACCTCTTAAAAATACTTTAAACAGAAAACATTGAAACCATACTTCTACAATGCACTAAAACAATACACCCCCCTCCCACACCCTCAACCCACTAGGTCGCTCCACTGCCTCGCCGGATACCCCCAAGGCCAGTGATCACAGCCCCCCCCCACCCCACTTTCAAAAACACTTCGCGGCCCCTAGTTCAGACAGAGCACTGCCAGATGTGAGCGGGGAACTGAGGCCAGTTGTCCGTGATGTCTGGATCCCAATCCTCAGCGCTTCGTGTGTCGGAGTTGGCTAATGTTATTGATTTGTAATTAGCCCGATTTGTAATTAGTTGACAAAACTTTAATTTATTAATCCAGAATATCCAGGGGGATGGGATAAGTGTAATATTAAAATGACATGCAAGGTGTCAGGTTGTCTGTCACAAGATACAGCCCAGCTAACCCATTATTTCCTTCAGTTAAATATTGGGAAGGTAGCACGATTGTCATTTGCCACTCAACTATTATGTGTGTTTATCTCACTGACTATTTCTAAACCCCCCCCCCCCAAATTCCTTTGACAGGTTGAATAGAAATGTCCCCAATATTAATTGAACACGTAGATCAACATCCTCAGATGGAAACTGATTCAGATGCGATGTTTAAGAGCTTGTTCAAAGAAGGGGCATATTTTAAAGGAGTGACAGAGATACTTGCAGGGGAATGTGTGAGGAGGTTATTATTTGTCTTTAGTTTTAGCTTGAACCAGGACATCTGAAGATTCAAAGTTTAATATAGTAATTGTGCTGATACCGACTCCAACCAACCATGTAATGAATATCATCCATTCCGGAGGTTTTATTTTTCTGATGCCATTTAAACTTCACTTGGATTTCAATCACTGCAATGTAAAAGTAATTGGGAATGGGGAGCATTGGAACGAAAATTTGCCCTCGGTACATATTAACTGTAATATAATGATGTACGCATGTTGGTAGGTGCAATCAAAACAAAGACCTTTTTATCATTGTTGTGTTATGAATATCACAGAAAATATTATGTACTCTCAAGATCACATTAAATAGAATATTATTGCTTAAATATATATTGTTATTGGACTTTGCATTTCGGAAAAGTCCCAGCTGAGAGGAAGACAGCAAAATTCTGAAAATATTGGGGGTGAAAATGATTTCAGGACAGTTTGTTAGGAAAATGAAGGAAATGGTAACAGAATACATACAGCTGAGTGAGTATGATTTTATGGATGAGAAATTGTATTCAACCAATTGATGACTTCTTTGACAAAGTAACTAGCATGTTAGATAACAAGGAAGCAAATGGATGTAGCAAATTTTGTGAAGTGCCCCATTAAAGATTACCGCATTAGATAAGCACCTGTGGACTTGTGGTTAAGTCCAGGGGGTCAGATATGGGGCTTTATGTGAGGGCCATATATATTGTCAGTGCAGAGGGGCTAGGAGCAAGGCCAAGTGTGGATCCAGAGTCAAGGTCTGGAAGAGTACTAGGTGTGCAGTCAAAGCTGGGACAATGGGAGTGTTCAGCACTGGGAACCTAAGCAGGTAAGCAGCTATGATCAGGGTAGAACAGTGGGCCAGGTGTAAGGCTGGACCCAGGGTCAGGAATGAGACAAGGTATGCAAATGGAGACAGGGTCAGGAGTAGTACCAGGTGTGCAGCGAGACCCAGGTTGGTCGACATGGGCCAAGTGTTTGATTATAATCTGATTTCCATACATGAATACACTAAGATCATTCATGTGCTGCACCTGTTGATCAAAGCCTGGCTCTACTGTGGAATGTAATTAGGAATGTAATTTAGCCTAACCTTATTCATAGCTAAACCAATTTAAAGCATAAATATTGCATTCAAGTGTGAGTTAAAAGACTCGCTACAGTATGCACCAGATTGCACAATTTCAAGCTGAAAAATGCGAAAGCTCCGTACCTCCCACACCCTCTCCCACCTCCCCGGTCGGTCGCTACACTTCCCCGGCTTGGTCTCTTACAATTTCTCACTCCGAACTCTCACCCAATGTTGGCAGCCCTGCATCTTCCTGCCAGGTGCAGTTCACATCAATCTATCTTTGTACCTCCACAGCTATTGTTGCTCTAAAGATCGTTTCAACAAAATGATGGAGCATAATTTATCAAATTGTGCAAGGATTAAACAAATTAATAACCAACATTTAATGCGCAGGGATTAAAGATTACCAAAAATTACTATGTACAGGCCAATGTCTAATTACATTCAAACTCACGGCTTCAGGGAACATCGGCAGGAGAGCGTAGAGATATTCCAATTCACAGCTAGGAATCACTCACACACAGTTGTTATTCTCCTCTGGTGAAGGCAAGCCTTTGCCAGAAGACAATCAACGGAAGAGTACAGAGATTGGGAGGTCATGTTGCAGTTATATAAGATGTTGTAGAGTATTACTTTCCTTCTGAGAACCATGTTATAGGAGAGATGTTGTCAAGCAGAGATTTACGAGGATGTTGCCAGGACCCAAGGACCTAAGCTACAGGGAGAGGTTCAGCAGGTTAGGACTCTATTCTTGGAGTACAGGAGGATGAGGGGTGATCTTATAGAGGTGTACAAAATCACGAGAGGAATAGATTGGGTATACGCACACAGTCTCTTGCCCAGATTAAGGGAATAGAGAACCCGAGGACATAGGTTTAAGCTGAAGGGGGAAAGATTTAATAGGAACCCGAGGGGTTGGTGATGGGTGTATGGAACAAGCTGACGGAGTAGGTAGTTGAGGCCGGTATTATCGCAATGTTTTAGAAACATTTAGACAGGTACATAGAATAGCTTTAGAGGGATACAGGCCAAACGCAGACAGGACAAGTGTAGATGGGGAATGTTGATCGGCGTGGCAATTTGAGCCGAAGAGCCTATTTCCACACTTTATGACTATAAATAGACTGACGGTGGTGCTTAAGGTGTTGGCCAATGCCCCAGTTTATTGGCAGATGTGTACAGCCAGCTGCCACAGATGGCAGAGTGATAACCAGTTTAGAGATTCAGCACGGAAACAAGCCCTTCGGCCCACCGAGTCCACGCTGACCATCGATCACCCATGCATGCTAGTTCTATGTTATCCCACTTTCTCATCCACTCCCTACACACTAGGGGCACCTCCAGATTCAGGGTCAGTTTTTTCCCAGCTGTTATCAGGCAACTGAACCATCCTATCACCAACTAGAGAGCGGTCCTGACCTACTATCTACCTCATTGGAGATGCTCGGACTATCTTTGATCGGACTTTACCTAGCACTAAACGTTATTCACATTATTCATTTATCATGCATCTGTACACTGTGGATAACTACATTGTAATCATGTACTGTCTTTCCACCGACTGGTTAGTAAGCAACAAAATCTGTACCTCGGTAGGCGTGACAATAAACTAAACTCAAGTCAGAGGGCCAATTAACCCACAAACTCGCACGTCTTTTGGGATGTGGGAACACCCGGAGGATAGCCACGTGGTCGCAGGGAGAATGTGCAAACTCCACACAGACAGCACCCGAGGAGTTTAACTTGGCATCATGTTGGGCACGGACATTTTGGGCGAAAGGACCTGGTCCTCTAGTTTTACAAACCTACACGTATTTGGGATGTGGGAGGAAACCCGCGCGGTCAGAGGGAGAACAAACAAACTCTACACAGAGAGCACCCAAGGTCAGGATTGAACCTGGGTCTCCGGCACTGTCCATACCAGCTGTGCCACCGTACCATGCTGTATTGTTCTATGTCTAGAATCACTGCTCAAGCGTAACATTTTGTCTGCGCTTTTTACCTCTTTACTGCAAATCCAATTAAAGACACACTGTAAATACAAGTTTCAATCTGGTTAGCGTCACTGTCATGTAAATTGGTATTTCAGTGTTACAGATCTATCAAGAACTTCAAAACCATGGTGACAAAGTGGAGAGAGCTGACAGCTCAAGGAGTGCACTGAACTCCACACAAGAAATATAAAAGGACAAATCAATGCCACAGAGACAACCTCAATTCGACATTCTCCTTATCAGAATTTGAGATCATTACTTATCAGGAACATGGGAATAGGAGACGGATAGACATTCAGCCCCTTGAGCTTGTTCTGCCAATGAGATTGGAACGGTGGTGCAGCAGTAGAGTTGCTGCCTCACAGCACCAGAGACCCGGGTTTGATTCCAGCTGCGGGCACTGTCTGTACGTAGTTTGTATGTTCTCTCTGTGACTGCGTGGGTTTTCTCCGGGTGCTTTGGTTTCCTCCCATGTTCCAAAGACGTACATGTTTGCAGGTTAATTGGCTTCAATAAAATTGTAAACAAAAAAAATTATCCCCAGTGTAGGAATGTGCAACTGCATGGGGATCACTGGTCGGTGTAGACCATGATCAGTCCATCATTGGCATTGGGAATTTGCTAGCTGAAAGCACAGAAGTTCTGGAAAATTATCTTTAATTACTTAAAACCTTTTCCCCTGTCAGTCACACAGCACAGAAACTCGTCAATACTGACCAAGATGGGGGCAGAGAGAGAGGCGGCTACACGAAAGGACAGAGGGATCCTGCTGTACCTCGGCAGAGTATCCCTAGGAGCTTCCGCCCGGAGACCGCAACCTGCCCAGTAGGCCTGACTTGCCCGCCGTGGACCTGGGACTCGCCCGCCGTGGACCTGGGACTCGCCCGTCGTGGACCGGGAGGCCCGGCTCGCCCAGAGTGGAAGGAGTCAGACGGAGGGCCGGTGAGCGGACAGGCTGTGGGAGGGAGTGCAGTACCTCCACGGTAGAGTGGACCACTGGAGGCCCTGACATGGCAGGGGCTTAGCTGGACCGGGTGCCGCTCCAAGGCTGAGCACGTGGACCGGACGTGGCCTACAGCGGCGGAGGGCACCATGGCTGCGCTTGGCTAGGCTGGTACTGTGAACTTGATGAAATGCCGTCAAACATGGCAGTGCTGGCATTATATGCAAAATGAATTTCTCCAAGTAATGTTTAATTGCATGTGTGACAATAAATAAATAAATAGCGAGATACCCTATTTAAGCTAGTCCTATTTACGTGTATTTGGCCCATACCCCTCTAAACCTTTCCTATTCATTCAACTGTCCAAAAGTCTTTTAAATGTTGTTATAGTAGCTGCCTCAACTACCTCCTCCGGCAGCTCGTTCCATATGTCCAGCAACCTCTGAAAAATTTGCCCTTCAGACACCTATTAAATCTTTCCCCTCTCACAAACCTATGCCTTTTGGTTCTTGATTCCTATATCCTGGATAAAAGATTGTGCATTCATCCCATCAATTTCTCTCATGGTTTTATACTCTTTTCCTTGCTTTTGGTTACAGATTTCCTTGTGGCAAATCATGCCTTGGGAAACTTTTCTTCATTGAAAAGGGATAGTTGTTGACTGGAATAGTCTTGGACAATAGACAATAGGTGCAGGAGGAGGCATTCGGCCCTTCGAGCCAACACCGCCATTCAATGTGATCATGGCTGATCATCCCCAGCAGTACCATGGTTCCTGCCTTCTCCCCATAATCCCCTGACTCCGCTATCTTTAAGAGCCCTATCTAGCTCTTTTTGCTGATCGAACGTGGGAGGATTGTGGCAACGACAAATGATACTCAACAGCGGCAACTGAATATTATGTTACTAGAACACATTCCACTGCCAACTTTCAGGACCTAGCCCTTGACTAACAAAGACAGTCCTGTTCAAGATCTTTTGTTGGCATGACAGCAAGCTACAAAAGATGCAAGACAAAGTTACTAGTATTTACCCACTGCCTTCAGGTCAAACTCACGTTACAAAGTGCAGACGAGGGGAATACTAATGATTGTTCGTAAATCACAGGAACAGAATTAGGCCATTTGGCCCATTGAGTCTACTCCACCATTCAATCATAGCTGATCTATCTTTCCCTCTCAACCCCATTCTCCTACCTTCGCCCCATAACCCCTGATACCCGTATTAATCTAGAATCAATCAGCCTCTGCCTTAAAAACTATCCATTGACGGTCTCCACAGCCGTCTGTGGCAATGAACTGCACAGATTCACCAACCTCTGACTAAATTAATTCATTTTCATCTCATTTCTTAAGGTACATCCTTTTATTCTGAGGCTTTGGCTTCTGGTCCTAGACTCTCCCACTATTGGAAACATCCTCTCCACATCCAGGCCTTTCACTATTCGAAGGGAAAGGAAGGGAACAGAATGAGAAGAATACGTCGACAGGATTGAATAAAGATTGTTCAGCCCTTGTTTTTATTAGTTCACCAATACTGGCTACATAATTACATTAATTACACATCATGCAAACTCCACACCCACTCGAGGTCAAGATCAAACTCTGGCTCTGTAAAGCAGCAATTCTCCTGTTGCCCCACTGTTTCTACATGTTTCTATATAAGCCTGTAACTTCTTGTTACTAGTATAGTATACAGCAACTTAGTGCAGTATATACTTTATTACTTTTAGATTTAGATTTTAATATTGTGTTAAGACCAAGTACATTTCCCACAAGGAAGTAAAGAACCAAATAGCAAACATTGTTAATGTTCACCTGTTGGTTATTAAATACATGATTTATCACCAAGCCTGATTGCCAACAATTTTATTAAAAACCTTAGTACACTGCAGGGAAAGTTGCAGTAATTTGCTCTTATTGAATATCAAAGGTAGACCGACCTCATGGAATGTGCCCACGATCATTGTATTATAGGTTGCAAATAACCAAACAGGAATAAAAACCTTTTGGGTTCAGTTCAGAGATGCAGCATCCACGCCAACCGTCGATCACCCGTTTACACTAGATCTATGTTGTTCCACCTTCTTACCTATTTCCTACACTAGAGGCAATTTATAGAAGACAAATAACTGACAAACCTGCATGTCTGTGGGATGTGGAAGAAAACATCCCGAAGAAAACACACGTGGTCACAGGGGAGAACGAACGAACAAACTGCACAGACAGCACCCGAAGTCAGGATCAAATCCGGGTCTCTGGCGCTGTGAGGGAGCAGCTTTACCACTGTGCTTATATCTGGACCATTCGCTCACTTGTAAGAGGTAAGTGAACTGCCCTTGTGCAGGAAGAGGGAAAGTAACCAGAGTGTAACTCAATGTGGCCACATCATTTGTTTCAATGTTTGATATTTTAGACCTCTTTTCCTTCAGCACATTAGGGTGGCACGGTGGCCGAGCGGTAGAGCTGCTGCCTCACAGCGCCAGAGACCCGGTTCCATTCTGACTACTGGTGCTGCCTGCACAGAGATTCTACGTTCTCCCCTTGACCTGCGCGGGTTTTTTGCCGTGATCTTCGGATTCCTCCCACACTTCAAAGATGTGCGGGTTTGGTATAATTGTAAATTGTGTAGGATAGTTCGAGTGTGTGGGGATTGCCGGTTGGCGCGGACCCGGTGGGCTGAAGGGCCTGTTTCCGTGTTGTGTTTCTAAACTAAACGTTAAATCACGGGCGTACAGATCTGTAGCAAAGACTCCAATTTGGAATAAAGGATCACGGTGCGCTGAAACCATGTAGGAGTTTTTCCAAAAATATGAACAGTGCAAGATGCAAGTGGCTTAACACCATTTGTAAAAATGTTTAAACATAGAACAGCAAAGGAACAGGCCCTTTGGCCCACAGTGTCTGTGCCAAACATGATGCCAAGTTAAATTATTCTCCTCTGCCTGCATATTTTCCATATCCCTCCGCCTATCTAAAAGCCTCTGAAACACCAGTCATACCTGCCTTCACCACCACCCGTGCGTTTCAGGCACCCACCATTCTCTGTAAAAAAACACTGCTCCGCACATCGAATGGTATGTTGGCCTTCATAGCAAGAGGATTTGAGTATAGGAGCAGGGAGGTTCTACTGCAGTTGTACAGGGTCTTGGTGAGACCACACCTGGAGTATTGCGTACAGTTTTGGTCTCCAAATCTGAGGAAGGACATTATAGCCATAGAGGGAGTGCAGAGAAGGTTCACCAGACTGATTCCTGGGATGTCAGGACTTTCATATGAAGAAAGACTGGATAGACTTGGCTTATACTCGCTAGAATTTAGGAGATTGAGAGGGGATCTTATAGAAACGTACAAAATTCTTATGGGGTTGGACAGGCTAGATGCAGGAAGATTGTTCCCGATGTTGGGGAAGTCCAGGACAAGGGGTCACAGCTTAAGGATAAGGGGGAAATCCTTTAAGACCGAGATGAGGAAAAACTTTTTCACACAGAGAGTGGTGAATCTCTGGAACTCTCTGCCACAGAGGGTAGTTGAGGCCAGTTCATTGGCTATATTTAAGAGGGAATTAGATGTGGCCCTTGTGGCTAAAGGGATCAGGGGGTATGGAGAGAAGGCAGGTACGGGATACTGAGTTGGATGATCAGCCATGATCGTATTGAATGGCGGTGCAGGCTCGAAGGGCCGAATGGCCTACTCCTGCACCTATTTTCTATGTATCTATGTATCTATGTATCAGGCAAGAGGTGCAGAAGTGTGACAACACACCCCTGCAGATGCTGCCTCACCCGCTGAGTTTCTCCAGCATTTTTGTCTACCTTTGATTTTCCAGCATCTGCAGTTCCTTCTTAAACCTCCAGATTAAGTGACACTTTCTTTCCAGCTATTATAAGGCAACAGGGGTCAAGGAAAGAGCGTTCACGTCGCTGCCCTGTTTCCACCACCACGCACAAGAAGCAACAAGACAGACACCAGTGTCTGCAGCTCTGGTTGAACAACTTTGAATCTTGTGTGTGGACTCGATAAGAAGATCAGGCAACAGAACCATCCTATCACCAACTAGGGGGCACTCCTGACCTACCATCTATCTCATGGAAGACCCTCACATTATCTTGCACTAAACGTTAACCTTTATCCTGTATCTGTAGCCATCGTAAATCGAAGATATTGTGTCGAAAATGCATTTAATACACCTAACCTACCAAACACTCTCTCTCTCTTCTGATAAAGCTCGAGAATATTGGGCGAAGACACTGGGACATCGACACTTGTTGATTGTTTAGCAAGCATGGTGTTCTTCAGGAAGTTATAAAGTTTTGATTGTAAAGTTTCTAACTGCTTTCTCCTCTTCCCCCGTTCTTTCCCTCTTTCCCGGCCTTGCGCTGCGGGGGGCAGCAATGGTTCACCCATATGCACCGCTCGGTTGAGAAGGCGGACTCAGGTCGAGGGGACTGTCGGGTCGGAGCGCCGCGTCCGGCCTCGCCTCACCCGTCCCGAAGTAGTGCAGCCCATGGAGTGCAGCAGCAGCACCTCGCCCGTGGCCCCGTCAGTCGGCAGCCCAGCCAGCTGTCCGACCATCGGACCTTCGCTTACCGCCGACACCACCACCCCTCCTTCTCATGGCCAATCATCGGTTCATGAGTTGGATGGGGTGCTGGACTTCGTGTGCAGCAGAACACAAAGTCAAGCCGGCCGGCCAGCTGAGGAGTTTTGGCCCGGGCGCCGGACTTTGCGTGCGACATCGCGCACAAAGTCCAGTGCCCGGGCCAAAACTCCTCAGCTGGCCCGCCGGCTGGGCTTTGTGTGCAGTACAGCACCAATGCCAACTCATCATTCACCAAGCCACGGACGAGTCGGTCAAGGAACTGCCCAGGACTTGGTGACTTGGTTGATGTCCTGTTACTTTCCGTGCCTCAGTTGCACGCCTGCTTTGTCGAAAAGATCAAAATACAAAATTCGAAGTACAGTTTTTACTGAATGTGTATCGCTTTTGCACCATCGTAAAGTCGAAATATCGTAAGTCGAAGCATCGTTAGTCGAGGAGCATCTGTATAGTCTTTCCACTGACTGCATAACATGCAACAAAAAGCTTTTCACTGTACCTCGGTACACGTGGCGATAAACAAAAATTTAGATCACCAGAAAACCGACACAAAGTGCTGGAGTAACTCAGCGGGTCAGGAAGCATCTATGGAGAAAAAAGATGGGTGACGTTTCGGGTCGGAACCCTTATTCAGACTGAAAGTAGAGGGGAGGGGACTGGAGGCAGGAAAAGGCCAGAACAAATCAGGGTCGGTAACAGATGACCAAGGATGGGTGGAGCCCATAACGGTCCATTGTAGGCTAGGGAAGAGGTGATAACGAAGGGATACATATATTGCTGATGTCCCAATCTACAGTACCTCGCGGTGACCCTCACACCGCTTTAAAATCATATCAGTGCAGTTGACAATGATAAAGTAATACCAGTCTATTCTCTCCTGCCCATTAACTAACAGCCTCCACAACCAATGGGTGGTTTATAGCAACCAACAGTAGGTTTCAAATCAACACTTTTATTTGAAATGTGGGAGAAAACTGGAATAGAAATAAGGGTCAGACAAACACCAAACCCTCACTAGTGAACAGAAATAAATCTGCAACTGCAAGATGGGGAAGACCCAATTTGAATACAAAATACAAGATAATTAAATCGCTATAAATAGAAAAGAAAAATGGGATACTGAATTATTGATCAGAGCACAGAAACAGGCCCTTCAGCCCAACTTTCCCATGCTGAACAAGATGCTCCATCTACACTAGTCCCACCTGCCTGCGTTTGTCCCAGATTCCTCTAAACATTTCCTATCCATGTACCTGTCCAAATAACTTGAATGCTGTATAGCACCTGCCTCAACTACCTCCTCCGGCAGCTCGTTCCATACACCAACCACCTCTGTGTGAAAAGGTTAACCTCAGGTTCCTATTAAATCTTTCCCCTCTCACCTCTGTGAAACTCTCTCTTCAACACAAACCCATTAAGAAAGGTAGACACAAAATGCTGGAGTAACTCAGCGGGTCAGGCAGCATCTCTGGAGAAGGAATGGGTGACGTTTCGGGTCGAGACTCTTCTTATGACCATTAAGAAAGGCAGCTGGGATGAGGGTTCATTTGAAAGCAAGTTATTCTAACCTCAAGGACCCATGTAATGCTGAATAGCAATCACTTCCGAGCAACCTTGCTTTCAAAAGCAACGTTCTCCCAACGCCATCCAGGACAAAAATTATTCCAAGATTTAGGCTCCATTTTAAATGGAAAGAAAAAGGACCGTTGGAACTAAATGTTTTCCCTTTGGATTTGGAAAAGGCTAGAGGGGTTGTGGGGGTGGAGGCAAGATGATCGAGGTCCTTTTGGATGCTGAGAGGCACAGATAATGTAGATGTAAGCAGGTTATTTAATTTGGACTAAGCACGCAGAACTAGAGGACGAATATAAAATTAGTTGGCCTTGGGCAAGAGAAGAGATTAGAAAAAAAATATTTTTCCCACAGAGCGGTAGAAATGTGGAACAGGCCTCCAGCGAAAGCAGTTAATGGCTTCTCGATTAACTCTTTCACAATGGAGAGATTTTGCAGAGGTTTTGGCATTGATTGGAACTCGAGGTTAGGGGGAGGGTAGTGGAAAGAAATGAGACAAAGTGATTTGCAGCGTGAAAGTTTCCCCCCTAAATTTACGACGGCACCACAAGGATGATATCTGAAGCAAAATCATTTTAGCATTGATAATTCACACTAGATAACACGGCTGTGGGGTTGAATTCTAACAATATTGCACCCCCGAGATTAGATCAAGACTGACACTACCAGGTAGATTATAAGAAAGCAGCCCAGTTTTCAAAACCAGCATTTGAAAATTCTCCAGAAATCTCCTGGTCTCCCCAGGAACTTAACACAAAATTGCTTTGGCAGATCAGAACTTTTTTCTAGGGTGGAAAAGTCAAGGACTCAAGAGCATAGCTTTAAAGTGAGAGGGGCAGAGTGTAAATGAAATCTGCAGGGCAAGTTTTTTTTTACAACAAGGGTGGTGGGTTTAGGTTAGTTTTTGTCGCCTGTACCGAGGTACAGTGAAAAGCTTTTATGTTGCGTGTTAGTCAGTGGTAAGACTATACATGATTACAATCGAGCCGTCCGTAGTGCACAAATACAGGGTAAAGGGAAGATATAGTGCAAGATAAAGTCCAGTACAGTCCGATTAAAAATAGTCCGTGGGTCTCCGATGAGGTACATGGTAGCTCAGGACCGCTCTCTAGCTGGTGGTTCAGTTGCCTGATAACAGCAGGGAAGAAACTGTCCCTGAATGTGGAGGGGTGCGTTGTCACACACTGTACCTCTTGCCTGACGGGAGAGGGGAGAAGAGGGAGTGACCGGGGGTGAGACTGGTCCTTGATTATGCTGGTGGCTTTGCCGAGGCAGTGTGAGATGTAGATGGAGTTGATGGAAGGGAGGTTAGATTGTGCAATGGTCTGGGCTGCATCCTCTGGCCTGCTCCCTCTCTCTCGACTGCTGCCGGTTACCTATTGCTTAATTTGCATCCGTTTCTGTTCCAATTTCCACAAAAATTACCAACGATTAATTTTACTTTCAGCATGCACTCACTGCACTTCAGTCGATGCGCACTCTCCTGCTTAGATTCCTAGATCCTGCAATAGGTCCTGGGAATTTGGGGCTAGTTTATACTACAGATCAAGGTAGTCCACCCACCTACTCTTAGATTCAGAGTGATGGCTGGTCATAGAGTCACACAGCATGGAAACAGGCTCTTCGGCCCAACAGGCCCACACCGGCCAACATGTCCCAGCTGCATGTTCATCTCAGAATAAAGAGGGACGACGCCAGAGAGAGTGCGTGCCAGAGACCTCAGATTAATGATCAATAGGTACTACAAAATGAGCAGAGGGTCAGTCTCAGAGAGCATGGCGGCAGGTTAGAGGGATATGGGCCAAACATGGGCAGGTAACTAGTGTAAATGGGGCATTATGGGCAAGTTAGGCCGAAGGGCCTGTTTCCACGCTGTACGACTATGTAAGGTACCCGGTGTCTCTCTGGATGAAGTAGCAGAAAGCCAGTACTGAAGGATTTGCGAGTCGTAATATTAAACCAGGTGGGACGAGCAAGAATTATCCCAAATTGCAACAGTGCAGAATGTTTCTCACCGACTCCCATTCAGTCACCTGACGAGGCAGAAAGGGGTTTTCTTTTAAAAAACAAAAATTGTACTTGGGAAAAGCCATGAAGTTGGATTGAAGTCAGTCCATGTTGAGTCTTATATTTCTCCTGTGCAAGGAATGGACTAAATGACTACTAGATCCATCCTTCCTCTAAAGCAGCGGCTGCTGTTAAATCTACCTCCGCACAAGGCAAGGTTTTTCAAAATGAACCTGTGGTTATTTGAACAGCCAAGAAAGATGGCAAATGTACGAGAAAAGAAAATCAGGTCACACATTCCAGCTGCAATATTAGCACAAAAGTTTTTTTTCAAAAAAGTTATAGGTACACCAATCGTTATTTTTAGCAAAGAGCTACACAGAAATTGGTCAGAAATAGATTGCAAGTGGAACACAAGGCAAAAAAAAGGTATGCAATGAAAGATTTCAATAGCACAGAAGGAACCTCACTTCCATTTTGTTTGTTAATCTACTCATCTCATTTAAGATGCTTGATCTTATAAATTAATTTGATTTCAAAGGACGGTTCCAAGAGATACTAGTCAAACGCAGCCGCAATAAGGGTGACACGGTGGTGCAGCTGGTAGAACCGCTGTCTCACTGCGCCAGAGACCCGGGTTCGATCCTGACCTCGGGTGCTGTCTGCGCAGGGCATTGAGTATAAATGCCAGGAAGTCAGTTGGTTAGGCCACATTTGGAGTATAGCGTGCAGTTCTGGTTGCCCTATTACAGGAACAATGAGGGGACTTGAGAGGGTGCCGAGGATGTTTACTGGAATGCTACCTGGTTTAGCGGGTGTCAGCCCGACTCGTCCACGTCAACCATGCTGCCCCATCTACGCTAGTCCAATTTACCTGCGTTTGGCCCACATCCCTCTAAACCTTTCCTACTCATGTACCCACCCAAGTGTCTTTTAAATGCTGTTACATTAGCTGCTTCAACTAGCTCCCCAGGCAGCTCGTTCCACATATCCACCACTCTGTGCGAAAGTTGCCCCTCAGGTTTCTATTAAATCTTTCCCCTCACCTTAAACCTCTGTCCTAGGTTCTTGATTCCCCTACCCTGGGCATGGGATAGTGCGTTCACCCTATCAATTCCCCTCATGATTTTATACACCTCAATAAGATCAACTGTCAGCCTTCTGTGCTCCAAGGAATAAAGTTCTAGTCTGCCCAAGAGGCTTTTATATGGGCACTGGGACAATCAGGGAATGGAGGGAAATGGATCGCGTGCAGGGCTGAGGAGATTAGTTTAACGGCATCATGTTCAGCACAGATATTGTGGGCTGTTCCTGTGCTCTGCAATTCTATGTTCTAACAAGGGCACCAATCTGAGCTGGTCGGATGGTTGGGTGGCCCATATCCCCCAAAACCTGTCCTATCGGGTTAACTGACTTTAACTGACCGGTTAGCACTCAACACATGCTTTTCACTGTACCTCAGTACACGTGTCACTAAAACCAAACCCCTAAAACTAAACCTAAAATGACAAAAGACTAATTCAACACTCAACCTGGGGAGACAGATAGCCAATAGGAATGAGAAATATTGACTGTTGAAAAGGCACAGAACACAGGTAAATCAAAAGTATTAATCAGGAAGGGCTTAGCCTAATGCTACAAGTGGACATGTGTAGGAAGGAAATGCAGATACAGATGCTGGTTTACACCATAGACACAAAATGCTGCAGTAACTCAGCGGGACAGGCAGCATCTCTGGAGAAAAGGAATAGGTGTCGTTTCAGGTCGAAACCCTTCTTCAGACATAGTCAGGGAAGCCCCCCTCTGAAGAAGAGCCTCAACCCAAAACTCCCCCCTTTCCATCTCTCCAGAGATGCTGCCTGTCCCGCTGAGTTACTACCAGTAGGATACCAGGTTGTGCTGCGTACCTCGTTTCCTGCTCCCAGACCCGGTGAATCAGGAGTTTTTCTCTTCCTCGGTCCGATGGCCGCCAGAGCCGCTAGATTTGCATCCCGCTGTGCCAGTTGTGCAAGTTCCAGTTGTTTCATCTGGTCAAAAAGGTAAAAATTGTGATTTACTACCAGAAATGGTCAGCCTTTGTTTATTGGGATGCATCACATAACAGCATGGTTTGGGAACAGCTCCAGCCAAGGCCGCAAGAAATTGCAGAGTTATGGATGCAGCCCAGACCACAAACCTCCCTTTCATTGATTCCAGCTACACTTCATGCTGCCTCAGCAAGGCTACTAGCATATTCAAGGACAGGTTTCACCCTGGTCACTCCCTCTTCTCCTTTCTCCCATCAGGCAAGAGGTACAGAGTTTTGAAAACGCACACCTCCAGATTCAGGGACAGTTTCTTCCCAGCTGTTACCAGGCAACTGAACCATCCTCTCACCAACTATCTACCTCATTGGAGACCCTCAGACTATCTTTACTCAGAATTTACCTTGCACTAAATATTATTCCTTTTATCCTGTATCTGTACACTGTGAACGGCTTGATTCTAATCATGCACAGGCTTTCCACTAACTGGATAGCACACAACAAAAATGCTTTTCACTGCACCTCTGTACACGTAACAATACAGTAAACGAAAGAAGTGTAGAAACGCGTCATTTTGCAAAATGGTCCACACCATCCTTGTACACCAAGATTTTGGTTTATTTTTGTCACGGTACTGAGGTACAGCGAAAAGCTATGTTTTGCATTCTTATCCAAGCAATTATACCTCACATAAATTGAATTAAGTCAAACTCTATTACAATAGGCTGCAAGATACAGGGGATGACCCAGAACATAGCTGCAATGTAGCGCATAGAGACCGCTTCACTATAATTGTTAATATATATTATATGTGTGTGTGTGTGTGTGTGTGTGTGTGTGTGTGTGTGTGTGTGTGTGTGTGTGTGGGGGGGTGTGTGGGGGTGTGTGGGTGTGTGTGTGTGTATGTATATGTATGTGTGTCTATATGTATATTTTA
Source organism: Malacoraja senta (assembly GCA_038087875.1). Taxonomy (NCBI): domain Eukaryota; kingdom Metazoa; phylum Chordata; class Chondrichthyes; order Rajiformes; family Rajidae; genus Malacoraja; species Malacoraja senta. The sequence goes on along the minus strand of JAXLNO010005199.1, from coordinate 58,726 downwards.
GTGCATTTAGACTTTTTCACTGTGTATATATATTGTAAACAAACAATTATATATACACATATATATACACATACACACACACATATATATATATATATATATATATATACACACACATACATATATACACACACATACATATATACACACACATATATACACACACACATATATATATATATATACACACACATACATATATACACACACATATATATATATATACACACACATACATATATACACACACATATATATATATACACACACATATATATATATATATACACACATATATATATGTATATATAAACACACACATATATATATATATATATATAAATATATAAATACACACACACACACACATATACATATACATATGTGTGTGAGAATGAGAGCCGGGCGGCAGCTGAGCGCGCGGGCGGCTCTGAGCGAGCGTAGGAGTCCAGATGCAGGAGGCGTGGCGCGAGCGTACTTGGAGCGGGGGGGGGGGGGAGAGAGAGTGGAGGAGAGCCGGGCTGCCAAATGAAGAGAGAGAGAAGCTGTCTTGGATTGGCCAGCATGTGGGCATTGTGACGTCAGCAGCTGGTAAGAGCCGTTTAGATTTTAAAAATTGGGTTTTGTGATCAATTTTACTCAAAATCTGGGGAAATAATTGACCAAGGAGTGGATGTGCGAATGTAAAAGTAAAATTGCTAGTGAAATGGTAAAAATCTCGGCGTTTTTGCGTCTGGTTTTCGCGGAGTAACGAATCAAAAAAAACAAAAGCAAAATCAAAATGACATATACCCACACACAGTTTTAAAAGTATATAGATGTTCACATATTCTGTTGTGCTGCTGTAAGAATGCCATTGTTCTGTTTGGGACAAATGACAATAAAACACTCTTGCATCAGCTCCAGAGGCAAAATCCAATGTCCTATCTTTTCGATCCTCAAAGCTCTGAGATCACTTTTGCCCTCGAGTTTATCCAGCTTCTTTGAAGTCTGCTGCTCTCCCTAAACCATCAACTGAGGAAGAGTGTGCCACATTCTTGGATAAACTGCTCCCAAAATGCAATTGTATTTATTTCATGGAGTCATACAACGTGGAAACAGGCCCTTTGGCCCAACTTGCCCACACCAACCACCATGCCCCATTTACACTTGTCCCACCTGCCTGCATTTGGCCCATATCCCTCTAAATCTGTCCTATCCATGTACCTGTCTAAATGTTTTTTTAAATGTTGTGACTATCTATTCATGATCCCTAGTTTCAGTGTTCTTTCCACAAAAGGTAGAAATATCTCCACCGTTGCCACATTATACCACTTAATCTTAACGGCCTCAATCTTCAATTACACCCCCTTGTTCACTCTTGCACTTAGAGCAGAATAATACTCTTCTGTAGTCTCCAACACAACCAGAAAATCATCTCCCTTTTGAGAATGAGCTTGGGGAATATAGTCACCCTTACCCACAGCTGTTTTAATTTAATTTGTTCGTTCTAAAAGCATTCACATGCACTATCAGGTATATTCATGTTTGAATGGTGTATTGAGTATAAACCGGCAACTGTAGACTTTAGAGATACAGCCTAAAGGCACCGAGTCTGTGAGGACAAGTGATCACCTTATACACTTCTTCTTGCGTATGGCGTACACAGCCTAAAGTTGTAAGACAACTTGTTCTGTTTGATCTTCTGTTTGTACACGCCAGGTTGATTGCATTCGTCGAAACAGAGTGGACCACGTGAAGGTTGCAATCTCCCACCCCACTATCCTACTGACACACCAGGGACAATTTTGCAACCTAACAAAGGCAATTAACCTACAAAGCTGTATGTCTTTGGAGTGTGGGAGGAAATTGGAGCACCCGGGGAAAATCCACGTGGTGACGGGGAGAAGGAACAAATCCGTACAGACCGCACCCGTAGTCTCGCCACCGTGCAGCCCTTATTGTATTGTAACGTACAATTGGCCAGAGTTAGCAGTTGCATTTTTTCGTTATCTACTGATGACTGCCCTTCCGATCCAAAACTCAAGAGAATTAAGTGTTTTATTGTCATATGTACCAGAACAGAACAATGAAATTCTTACTTGTAGTAGCAGCACAACAGGTTTGTAAACACAGGATAATATAATAAACAGACAAAAATGTCCAATCTACAAAACAACCAATATATTGCAAAAACCAAACAAAGCCCAAAGTCCCTCGTGCAAACCAAGCAGTTTTGCTTTCGGAGTTTAGTTGGAGCTTATAGCGCTCAATAGCCTGATGGTAGTTGGGACAAAGTGTGTGATAAGTACCTAGAAGAGGTGGTGAACGGTCTGGAGAACATGCTAAGGTCATGTTTAGTTTAGAGATACAGCAGAGAAACAGGCCCTACAACCCACCGATCCCGGCACACTAAAGGGGCTGTCCCACTTGGGTGACCTAATCCGCGAGTTAAGAAGAGTGTCTTCGACCTTCAAGCTCAAGGGCACTCGCCTGGAAAGCCTCGAGCTGGATCGACCACCCGCGTTAAAACCGCGAGCTCAATGGATCGATCTATCACACACACACAGCAAAGGCGGGGGCCAGGGAAAGCGGGGGAGCGCTGTCTAAATAGTGAGCCCACTCCACTGCACTACGAATTCAAAAGATCCTTGCCAACCAAATTTTACCCGCGGAAAATTTCTCAACATGCTGAAAAAAATTTCCACGACCTAGCTGAGGCAATGAGTATTCGGGAACTTCCCTCGAGCATGAAGGAGAGTTCCAGCTACCTCACAGGACCTCCTAGGACCACGTGTCGACCATGCTGCGAGTTTGAAGGTCGAAGCCACTCTTCTAAACTCGCAGATTAGGTCGCCCAAGTGGGACAGCACCTTAACACAATGCGACACACGCCAAGGACAATTTACAATTCTACCAAAGCCAATTAACCTACAAAACTGTATCTCTTTGGAGTGTGGAAGGAAACCGGAGCACCCGGATAGGCAGAATCAAACCAGGATCTCTGCCCCTGTAAGGCTGTAACTCTAACGCTACGCCACTGTGCCGCCCCATGTTGTGCGCTCACATTGGAACATGAGGAAAGAGTTGGGGAAGGGGTGAAATAGGTGCAAATCTAGATGGGGGCACAGGAAAGAGTGAGATGGGGAGGGAAGGAAAAAAAGAGGGGGGGGGGGATTGCTTGTAGGTCCCAAAAATTTGGAGAATTCAATGTTGATACTGTTGGGTCTTGGCAGTGGAGGAAGAATAAAAAGAAAGCTATCCATCCGAGACAAGCATTTCCTATGGAGAATATCAAAACAGAAACAGCTACTTAAAAAGTTGCTTTATTAGCTAGGGGAGGCTGGTGTTAGTGATGGAGTTGGTGGCCATGGAAACTAATTTCTTCAGCTCCTCAGCTTTCATCAAACACTTGCATTGTCTTTATTAGCATCTGTCGTCAAATCTTTAATCATGAAACGCGAGCAGGCTTGATGATTTATTCAGCAGGGAGAAAGAATCTGTAGGTCAAGTGAAAGATTTCACACACAGCACGAACGTTGGGTACTTTCATTTGTTTCCATTCACCGAGTGCCGGGAGCAAGCACTAGCGAGCACCAATATTAAGGCTCAATTAAAACTGGGTCCAATTAGTGGAGATTTTACTCCCGGCAACCAGAGCCAGGAAATGGATATTGGGAGAAAAAAAAATGTAAAAGTGGGCTACCGTTCATCAACAACAGCAGACATGAAATGAAGTTATTTGTTGGTTTCATCGGTTGCTGTGTAGGACCCTCTGGGAACTAAAGCTTAAACCAGTCTAAGCTATAAAATAAAAAGCCCTGGAGCCAAACATGAACTGTGTGAAACAAGGGCTCCGTCACAGAACAGAGAAGAAAAAAAAACTGCTGGGTTTAGAAAATTAAAAGCCAGAGGCTTTTTCCATTTACAACTAAATCCCAGTTCCGCCTCTGAGCTAAAGAATTATAAACAGTAACAGATTTACAAAATGAGCATTTATCCTGAAATATGTAACCCATTGTGATATTCCCAAATAACAAATCCCGAAGTTTAATGCAAGAATTAAATTCAGTTCTCAATTATAGCTGGGATTCTTAAGATAACTTTTTAAAGAGAGACTGAACCGAGAAACCTTCCAGCCACAAAGAAACACCATTGCCTCCTGCCCGCCGTGATCTTGCTTCACCAGTTAACCTTGATTCACAAGCCACCATTGCCTTCGGCAATTCCTGCCCTTGCCGGGAGCCTCCGACCTCCGCATAGAAGGCGGCGTGCAAATGACTGCAGAAACGGTGACCTAAATACCTGGAGATTGATGCCCCCAAAAAACTTCCATGTGCAAATACAAAGAGAGGAAAGGAAAAAGCAAAGAGCACACAACTTACATCTTTGGCTCGTTGCTTCAGTCGAAGTTGTTCTGGATCTTCATGCTTGGATCGACTCTGGTGGTTGGAAAGAGAATAAAGAGGAACTAAATCAGAAGCTTTTTTTCCATACTCCATGAATTACCTCCAGATTACCCATTAATATTTAGCAACTGCAGACTCCAAGTAGTCAAATTTCTCATTCGTACGCCAGTTACAACATACAAAAGATTTGTTTAGTTTAGAGATATAGCGTGGAAACCCCGTGTAAATTCCCTTTAACATGTATCTGTACTTGTGGACGGTTCGAATGTAATCACGTATTGTCGTTCCGCTGACTGGTTAACACACCAAAGCTTTTTACTGTCCCTTGGTACACGTGACAATAAACTAAACTCAACTCAAGCAAGCCCTTTGGAACCATGAGTCTGCGCCGACCAGCAATCACCCCGTACACTCGCACTATCCTACATACTCGGGACAATTTACAAGTATCTTACCGAAACCAATTAACCTACAAACCTGCCCATCTTTGGAGTGTGGGACGAAAGTGGAGCAACCAGAGAAAACCCATACTATCACATGGAGAACCTACAAACTTCATATGGGTGGCATCTGTCGTAAGGATTGAACTCTGGTCTCTGAGGCAGCAACTCTACCGCTGCGCCACTGTGCCGCCCAGCACAGGAACGAAGTACAGCATAGGAACTGGCCCTTCAAACCAAAATGTCTGCACCAAACATGACGGCAAGTTAAACTAATCTTAACTGCCTGCATGTAATCCAGATGACTCCATTCCCTGCATATTCATACGGCTATTTAGGAGCCTCTTAAACACCACTGCCTACCTCATTGGAGACCCTCGGACTATCTTCAATTGAACTTTACTCACACTAAACGTTATTCCCTTTATCCGGTATCTGTACAGTGTGGACGGCTTGATTGTAATCATGTACAGTCTTTCCTCCGACGCAACAAACGCATTTCACTGTACCTCAGTACACGTAACAATAAACTAATCTAAACTAGATTCCCAAGGACACTGACTGAGGACTAGTGGACTTGACTGGATAGGCTGGGACTTCTTTCCCTGGAGCAATGGTGTCCAGGTTACATAAAGTAATGAGGGGCATTGATAAGGTGAATAGGCACAGTCTTTCACCCAGGCTTGGGGAATCTAAAACTAGAAGGCATAGATCCAAGGTGAAGGGAAAAGATAGGAACCCGATGAGCAAATCTTTCCAGATGGTGGGTGGTGGGTACATGGAACGAGCTGCCAGAGGAAGTGGTGGAAGTAGGCACAATTAGGACATTCAAAAAACATTTGCACATGTGTGCAAATAAGAACGATTTCAAGAGATATGGGGCGAACAGAGGCAAATGGGATTAGTTTAGATAAGCAGGTGCAAATGTCGCAGTGGTATTTACGCAACGTCCACTGATTTTCTGGTCACTGGTAATATCAGGATTTTAGGTTTATTATTGTCACATGTACCAAGATACAGTGAAAAGATTTATTTTTCATACTATCCAAACAGATCACATAATACCATATATCAAGTCAAACTCAAGTGCAATAGATAGAGCAAAGGGGAAGATACAGATTCCAGAATATAGTTCTCAGCAATGTGGCGCATCAGTTCCATAGATAAAGTCAAATCCACAATGGGGTAGAGGTGATAACAGAGGGGAAGAAGCTGTTCCTGAGTCTGGTGGTGCACGCTTTCAAGCTTCTGTACCTTCTGCCAGACAGGAGCAGGGAGGAAGAGTGAATGACCAGGGTGGGACAAGTCTCTTATATTGAAAAAAGACAGTGTAACTGATCACGTCAGACAGTATTTCTGGCACACACGGACAGGTGGCGTTTCAGGATATTGGCTGCATTTCTCAGGGCAGTGTGAAGTGTAGATGGAGTCGATGGTGGGGAGTCTGGTCTGTGTGATGGACTGGGCTACATCCACAACTCTGCAATTTCTTGCAGTCCTGGGCAGTGCTGTCCCCAAACCAAGCTGTGAAGCAACCCAACAGTCTGCTTTCTATGGTGCTTCTGCAGAAGTTAGTAAGCGTCACTGGAGACATGCCGAATTTCCTCACTCCCCAGGAAGTGGAGGTGTTGGTTCTTGCCTGTCACATCAATATGGTTGGTCCACGACATATCGCTGGTAATATTAAATGCCAGCTCTCAACTATTTCGACTTTTGGCACCATTGATGCTGATTAGGACATGTACTCCACCACGCTTACTGAAGGTGATAACTAGCTCCTTCATCTTGCTGACATTGAGGGAGAGGTTGTTGTCCTGACACCATGTTCTTTTGACCTTTCTGTCCTGGCCTCCTCCACTGTCAGAGTGAAGCTACACGCACATTGGGAGAACAGCACCTCATATTTCGCTTCAGCAGCTTACAACCCAGGGGTATGAATATTGATTTCTCAAATTTCAAGTAACCCTTGCAAACCCCTCTCTCCCCCCCTCCCCACCCTAGTCGTACTGCTAGTTTGACTGTTCGGATCCCTTCTTTATCACATCTTCCGCAGCCAACAATGGACCATTGTGGGCTCCACCACTCCTTGGTCATCGGTGTTGGCGGTGTTTGTTCTGAACCTTTTCTTACCTCTAGTTTCCCTCTCCCCTGACTCTCAGTCTGAAGAAGGGTCAAGACCAGAAACACCAACTATTTCTTTTCTCCAGAGATGCTGCCTGACCAGCTGAGCTACTCCAGCATTGTGTGTCTACCTCTGGTGTAAACCAGCATTTGCAGTTTCTTCCTATACACCATATTCAGGAAGTTCTCTACCTACCTCCTGTATTGCAACCCCCCCCCCCCCCACCCAAATCTCTACAGGTACTCTAGTTTCCATGGTTCCAACATACTACCTCCCATCTTCAATATGATATTTAAAAAACATGCTGCGTGCAGGAAGTAAAAACAGAAGCAAGGGGATTTGAGAGAATTAAATAATTCTGCGCAGCCAGGATTTTAAAAATCACTGCAGCTCTTTCAAGATATTCAGCAGTCATATTCGTTCAAAAATAGAATCTGTTTTTACCCACCAGGGATTCAGCCCCAAGGCAGGAAGAGGAACAGAAACTACAGATGCATTTTGGATTTACGTGGTGCAAGGACAACATGCAGTGCAGTTTAGTTTACTTTCGAAATACAGCATGGAAACAGGACCTTCGGCCCACTGTGTCCGCGCCGATCAGCAATCTCCATACACTAACACTATCCTACACACTAGGGGAAATTTACATTTTTTTACCAAAGCCAATTATCCTACAAACCTGTACGTCTTTGGCGTGTGGGAGGAAACCGGTGCACCTGGCGAAAACCAGGGAGAAAGTTCAAATTCCTTACAGACAGCATCTGCAGTGAGGATCGAACCTTGATCTCGGGCACAATCAGGTAGCAACTGTACGGCTGCGCCACCCGTGACATCCTGTGCCCCCCAGTATTATGGCAGAAAGAAAAGAGAGTTGGTAATGAGGCACAGAACACATGGAACCTGAAGGCTGAGATATGTTGACCCATAGCAGGACATTATCTAGCCCAGCCAGACGCTGCAGCGAGATTGGGAATGGTTAGATGCTTTTAGTCTAGCTTAGCTTAGAGATGCAGCATGGAAGCATGTCCTTTGGCCCATCATGTCCATGCTGTCCACCCATCACCCATTCATATTCGATTTATGTTATCCTAATGTGTAGGGGGTAGCTGAGTGGGATAACATGGAACTAGTGTGAACAGGTGATCGATGGTCGATGTGGACTCAGTGGTCCGAAGGGGCCCTTTTCCATGCTGTGTGTCTAAACTAAACTAAATCAAGCATTGGTATTAAAGGAACAAGCAAATTATTTCAAAAACACACAAACCAAAGGCACGATAAACACGAGGTGCCTTGCATATGAAAACATTTCATGCAACTAGCAGGACTATAGGAGTATCATGAAGCTTCCTACAGCAGCCTGAAGATTTCGGTGTAAGCATAATAGAAAGTCCTTACTTTAGCCAGTCGCAGCATCGTTTCCCTCTCGTCCTCATCCTTCCGCTGCTTCTCCAGATGATCCAACTGCTCAAAAAACCTCAGCTGTGACCGTGCGTCACTTGATAAGCTGTACTGGTCATCGCCCTGCGGGGTGGGAGGGAGAAAAGGCCAAGTCACAAGCTGGAAAACACCCACCTGTCTCATAAATTGTAGGAGCACAATTAGGCCATTCAGCCCATCAAGTCTACTCCACCACTCAATTGTGGCTGGTCTATCTTTCCCTCTCAACCCCATTCTCCTGCCCTCTCCCCATAACCCAACACCCGTACTAATCAAGAATCTGTCAATCACCGTCTCTGAAATATCCATTGAATGGCCACCTTTTCAGCTTTAGCTCTGCTCCATCCATCTGCCCATTCACGCCCCCCCCCCCCCCCCCCACCTGTGCCCACAAGACGTCATTCGTGGCTGGCCCCGGACTGATTTTGGTCTTTTCACGCCTCCAGCTCTTTGCTCTTCACCCTCCCCCTCTCCAACCTCTACTTTCAGTCTGAAGAAGAGTGCCTGATCCGAAACGTCACCCATCCTTTTTTCTCCAGAGATGTGGCCCTGCCCCGCTGAGTTACTCTAGCACTTTGTGTCTATCTTCGGTATAAACCAGCTTCTGCAGTACCTTTTTATTACCTTTTTGTAATCAACCCTCCCCACCTGTATCCACCTCTCACTTGCCCAGGCTTTGTCCCACTCCCCCAACCTTACCTGCAGCTTTCACCACCATACTACATCAACCTGAGATGAGTCCCAACCCGAAATGGTGTCTGTCCATCTCCCTCTGGAGATGCTGCCTGACCCGCTGAGTTACTCCAGCACTTTGCGTTTTGCTCAACTATGTGAATGTAAGTTTGTGAAAAAACATACTGCAACTGATTCAGAGATTTTGGAAAAGGGAGGCTATTTCTCCTTCGAGCCCAGTGAAGAGCTGGAGGCGAGAAATGAGCTGGGCCAATCAGGGCGTTCACAAATGACCTGGGTAGGGCTTCGGGAAAGCAGCCAACATAATTATGGGTCATGTCCCAGTCATTCCCTCTTCCCCCTCTCCCATCAGCAGATGATGTGAAAGCTTGAAAGCGTGCACCACCAGACTCAGGAACAGCTTCTTCCCCTCTGTCATCAGGTTTCTGGATGGTCCTTCCATTAGCTAGGGCATTGTTCGATTCACCTCTACCCCATTGTGGACAGTGGACTTTGTCTCCGGAACTGATGCGCTACAATGCTGAGAACTATATTCTGCACTCTATCTTCCCCTTTGCTCTACCTATTGTACTTGAGTTTGACTCTGGATAGCATGCAAATCAAAACATTTCAGTGTACCTTTGTACATGTGACAATAACAATAAAGCAAAACTACCTCATTGCGGCCATTGCACTCCCTTTATCTGCACTCTCTCTGTAACTGTAAACACTATATTCTGCACTCTGCTTCTTTTCTCTTTGCACGACCTGTTGTACTTGTGCATGGTTTGATTGTACTCGTGTATGGAATGCTTTGAAGATAGACAAAGCGCTGGAGTAACTCAGCGGGTCAGTCAGCATCTCTGGAGTAAATGGATGGGTGCCACATATGCGGGGAGACTTCTGGGGAGGGATTTCAAGTGCGGTCTCGTAATTTTGTTCGGATTAAAAGGAGGTGCCGGCCCAGTTCCAGTTGCCGGAAAATCAATGGTGGACCTGTACCCGCCACTATAATAAACCGGTACCAAGACCACAAAGCAGAGTACATCGTTGTGGTAAACACATTCTGTCACCGAGGGTACCTAGGGCCCTCCCCGCACAAGCCAACAGTCTGGCATCTCCTCCTTTCCATCCAATTAACCTGAAGGATGACAGCTTCGCTCCGAGTCAGCACAGAAGCCACCACCATCTTCTCAACTAGTTTCTCCCCTGAGCTCAGAATCCTTCCGTTCCATTTCTCCCTGACCTTCATTACTGATACTTCTCTCTCCACCCCACTCCTTGCACTTAAGGCTGGCTGATGAAGTCCTCTTCCCCTCTCACCCTCAGCCCGAGTAACTTCGCACTTAGCCAAAGGGACCTGGTACGCGGAATGTTTATTGTCTCTCTCCAGAAAATCGACACAGTGCTCAGCGATGGCTTGGGGTAGACAGCAGCCTTTCCAATCACAAAGGATGTATGGCCACAGTATAAGTGTTCAGACACCACTGCAGTAATATTCACCATATTCATGTTTATCTTCTCTTCTGCACTACCTGATGCACTGGATAGTACCCGACAGTACCACGTGACAATAATAAACCAATACCCCTTGATTAAAAGCATGCCTGATGAATTCCACAGCTCAAAACCAGCTTTCCCCTCACCCCATTTAATCTCCTGCTGGTGACAGATCTTTCCTCTTCATTCCCGTGTATTTATGCAGCCTCTCCTCTAAATGCATCCCCGTGGGAACGGGTTGCCTGTTCTCCCCTGCTGAAGCTCCTCCTGAACTCCCAGTAGAGTTAATTAGCGATCGTCCTGTACAATATGGCCTCAAGTGCTGCTCTTCCACGCAAAATGGATACACCGCCATCCTGTGTACCCTACTGAACCTTACAATTATTTCGACAAATTAGTGACACTATTATAAACAAGAGCTCATATTTATTTATTCTTTTCCTGGCAAGGTCAATGTGCATCGGAGACAAACAAACACAAGACCAGCCCTGGCCACATGGGGCAGAATGCATGACCCCATTAAAGGCACTTAAACAGCCCCCTTCTGACGTTACTTAAACTTTAGACTTTACTTTAGAGATTGGGTGCAATGGGGTAGTTTGACAGCAGGTAAAGTACCAATCCATGGTTTGATATTTTACATTCAAAATATTTAAAGACTATCAAAAATTACTACAAGGTTTCCAAAAATAATGAAAATTAAAGAAATAACAATATTTACAATAAAAAATGGCATTTATTTAATTTAGTTTAATTGAATCAAAATCAGAATACTTTGGACCACTCTTTGCAGTAAGTTTATATTAAGAACTAGCGCACTACACTTTAGAGATGCAGTGCAGAAACAGGCCCTTTGGTCCACCACGTCCATGCCAACCAGCCATCAACACCAGCACTATCCTACTCACTAGGGACAAATTGCAATGTTTACAGTAGACAATCAACCTACAAACCTGTACGTCTTTGGAATGTGGGAGGAAACCGGAGCATCATGAGAAAACTCCATGTGGTCACGGGGAGAATGTACAAACTCCATACAGACAGCACCCGTAGTCAGGATTGAACCCGGGTCTCAAGCAGCAACTCTACCACTGTGCCACCGTGCTGCCCTAAGCATTACAAATTATTTCAGCCTGATGTCATTATCAGGTTAGAGCTAGTCATTTAAACTTAAAAGCAAATTACTCCTCATTTGGAATATTGTGTTCCGTTTTGGTCACCCTGTTACCTCATTTGGAATCTTATGTTCAGTTTTGGTTTACCTTGCTATAGAAAAGAGAATGGAACAAAGGAGATTACAGAGTGGTGGACCTTACAGCCAAGCAGTATGAACATTGAATTCTCCAATTTTAAGTAATTTGTCTACAAATCCCCCCCGTTTTTTATTATGTCATCATTTTGTGCAGGAAGGCTTGTAGTTTATTATTTTATTTTTCCTCCCCACCTGAATTCCCTAGACTTGCACACATTACTCTCCTTCATCCTATATCCCTTCCTCCGGCATCACAATTCACACTCCTAAGCTTATCTCGCACCTATTGCCTTTTGATCTCTGACCTTTGCCCAACCATCCGCCTATCAACAACCACCTATCACTCACCAACCTCTGCACAAACAGTCTGAAGAAGTCAGAGTCATACAGAATGGAGAAAGGCCCTTCGGCCCAACTTGCCTACGCCGACCAAGTACACTGGTCTCACCTGCCTGTGTTTGGACCATATCACTCTAAACCTACCCTATCCATGTACCTGTCCAAATGTTTCTTAAACGTTACGATAGTGGCCTAAACTGCCTCCTCCGGCAGCTCTCTCCATATATCCACCAACCTTTGCATATAAAAGTTACTCCTCATGTTCCAATTAAATCCGTTCCCCTTACCTTCCAATTAAATCTACCCCCCCACCTTAAAACCATGTCCTCTGGTTCTCGATTCCCATACTCTGGGCAAAAGACTGTAGTTACCCAATCCATCCCATTCACGATTTGATACACTGTATTAACATAGAGCATTAAATGATCTGAATGGATGGCATGCATAACACTCATTTCACTGTTGCTCGGTACACGTGACAATAACAAACCTAAATCTAATTTCTGTCTTCAAATTATTAAACTTTAAATGGCGTGACAAACCTTGTACATCATCATACGGTGCTGTGCTATCACAGTGATCTTTTCCACGAGTTCTCGCAAGTGCTCTTGCGTTGCATGAGATATGGTGCTCAACACTTCAGAGTCCACCTCCGTCACACCATGTTTCTTACCTGCGGAAAACAAGCAACGACTCATTTATCGCTGACCCAGCACAACTCAAAACGTCTTCATTCGTTCCCAGAGTTCAGAAGCCACACATACACGCACACACAGTCCTGACCAAATTGTTGCTTATCCCTGGCCATAGGTTCTAAGAGCAGAATTAGGCCATTCAGCCCATCAAGTCTACTCTGCCATTCAATCATGGCTGATCTATCTTTCCCTCTCAACCCCATTCTCCAGCCTGCTCCCCATAACCCCGGCCGCCCTTACTAATCAAGAACCTGTCAATCTCCACCTTAAAATACCCAATGACGGCCTCCAGAGCCATCTGTGGCATTGAATTCCAGATTCATCACCCTCTAACTAAAGAAATTCGTCCTCATCTCTTTTCCAAAGGTACGTTTTATAGGTACTCTCCCACTAGTGGTCACCCTGCAAAAGAGCTAGTCATTTAAACTTAAAAGGATGTCATTAAGGTGGAAAGAGAGCAGAGAAGATTTATGAGGATGTTGCCAGGACTTGGGGCTCTCAGCTACAGGGACAGGTTGGGCAGGATAGGACTTTATAGAGCGCAAGAGGCAGATGGGTGATCTTATAGAGGTGTATAAAACCATGAGGTGAACAGATAGGGTGAACACAAACAGCTTTTTTTTTTACCCAGAGTTGGGGAAATCAGGAACCAGAGGTTTAGGATGAAAGGTGTAATATTTAATAGGAACCCGAGAGGCAACCTTTTCACATAGAGGGTGGTGGGTATATGGAACTAACTGCCAGAGGAGGCAGGTACAATAACAACATGTAAGATACTTAGGGCAGATACATGGATAGGATTTGGGCCAAACGCAGGAAAATGGTCAGTCTGAAGAAGCGTCTTGACCCAAAATGTCATCTATTCCATTTCTTCAGAGGTGCTGCCTGACGCGCTGAGTTACTCCAGCATATTGTGTCTATCTCGCAGGTAAAATGAGAGTAGGCTCGATGGGGCATCTTGGTCAACATGGATAAGTTGTTTCCGTGCTGTAGGCTGCTGTGACTATCCGTGTTCCTCCAGCGCTTTGGTGTTTTACTCAAGATTGCAGCATCTGCAGTTCCTCGTGCCTCCTTCATCTTATTGTGTTGCACACTGCACCTCAATCACTTTGGGTGAATTGTTTGCACTTCTGCCATAATTATGAGATTCGATTAAGCAGCACTTGCTTCAGGACAAGTCAAGAACCAGAGGGCATAGGTTTAGGGCTAGGAAGAGAAAGATTTTAGGAACCCGAGGGGTAAATTTTTCCACACAAAGGGTGGTGGGTGTACTGAACAAGCTGCCGGAGGAGGTAGTTGAGGCAGTTACTATCGCAATATTGGGGTAAAGGAAAGAGCATTCACGCCATTCTTTCCACCACCACGCACAAGAAGCGCAAGACAGACACCATTGTATGCAGATGCCGAGAAGTGTGTTCATCTCTGGCTGAACAGCTTCTAATCTTATGTGCGGACTTGATAAGAAGAAGAAGATCGCAATGTTAAAGAAGCATTTAGATAGGTACATAGATAGGACAGGTTTAGAGGGAAATGGACCAAATGTAAGCAGGTGGGACTAGTCCAGATGGGACATGTTGGCCGGCGTGGACAAGTTGGGCTGAAGGGCCCGTTTCCACACCGTACGACTATGGCAAGAGTAATCACAAAGGTTGGTCGGTGATTAAAAAAGTTAAAACCCAAGGACATGAGATACAAAATTCCATCTGTACAGTCTACTAATATAAGCCACAGCTCATACTTAAAACTGAGATGATAAATTGTCCAAACTTCAAACTAGTAGCAATGTTTGGATAGACAGAGAGAGGATGGGGATTTTCTATGATACAATTTCAAATAAACATAGCTGTCAAAGCCAAAGAGCTGGCCACAAGCTCTTGGAGATGAACACATATTTTGCTGTAAAAAGCTCTCACTATTGAGATGACATAACACAAGTAGGAGATCACAAAAAACAAAATACTGATTGGCGCCAAAGGATGGACAGCAAATAGAAATGGTATTTACAACAGTTACACAGAACACTTATCTTGCTACTGGTGAGCAATGAAATGAAAGATACATTTTAAAAACAGAATAGATTGATTGAAAGATACAATATGAAAACATGCCCTTCGACCCACTGAATACTGATCATCTGTTCACCCTAATTCTATGTTATCAAACCTTCCCCATCTACTCGCTACACAGTCACAGAATCATACACCATGGAAACAGTCTCAATTTCAGCCCAACTTGCCCACGCCACCCCTCTACGCGTCCTACCTGCCTGCGTTTGGCCCATACCCCTCTAATCCCTTTCTTATCCATGTATCTGTCCAAATGTCTTTTAAATGTGGTTACAGTACCTGCTTCAACTGCCTCCTCTGGCAGCTTGTTCCAGACACCCACCACCCTCAGTGTTGAAAATAGTTGTCCCTCAGGTTAGTATTAAATCTGGAGACTCAATAGGGGCAATTTACAGAGAGCAATTATCCTACTAACCCGCACATTCTTTGGGATGTTTCCAGAGGAAACCCACATGGTGACACGGAAAACGTGCAAACTCTCTCGTGCTGAGGCAGCCGCACTACCAGCTGCACCACTGTGCTAAAAAGTAGTTTGAGTTAGGAATTAGGATATTTATAAAATCAAGTTATTTTTCCAGTAACAATAAATTTGTTTACCAGTTACAAGTATGCATTTCAATGCAATAAAGGATTAAATTAATTTACTATTGTCAAAGCTGTTGCATTACTTATTTACCGTCTTTAGTTTTGAGATACACCATGGAAACAGGCCATTTAGCCCACACTGACCATCGATCACACTTTCACACTAGTTCTATATAATTCCACTTTCCTCAACCACTTCCTACACACTAGAGGCAATTTACAGAGGCCAATTAACCTTCAAGTCCATATGTCGTTGAGATTGTGGGAGGAACTTGGACTTGGAGGGTTTGTGGAAATACTGCAACGATGGGAAGAAAAAGAGCAAAACAATATACAAAAATGTCAGAAATCTGCATCGCTTTCCTTTGGTTTATTGTTACATGTAGAGGTACAGTGAAAAGCTTTTTGTTGCGTGCTATCCAGTTAGCAGGAAGACTATACTTGATTACAATTGAGCCGTTAGCAGTGTATAGATAAAAGATAAAAGGAAATAATGTTTAGTGCAAGATAAAATCCAGTAAAGTCTAATTAATGATAGTCTGAGGGTCTCCAATGATGTAGATGGTAGCTCACGACCGAGGTGGCGATGGATGGTTCAGTTGCCTGACAACAGCTGGGAAGAAACGGACCCTGAATTTGGAGGTGAACGTTTTCACACATCTGTACCTCGCCTGATGGGAGGGGAGGGAGCGACCAGGGAGAGACTCTTCCTTGAATTTGCTGGTGGCCTTGCAGAGGCAGCATGAAGTGTACATGGAGTCAATGGAATGGAGGGAAGTTGAATTTGTACCACGGTCTGGGCCGAGTCCAAAATTCTCTGCAATTTTTGGCAGTCTTGGATGGAGCCGATAGAAGCTAAATCCGTATAGAGCCCTCTGGAGATGCTCAGTAACCATCCCGAACCAAAACAGTTTGGACTTGGAGGGTTTGTGGTAACTTATGGAAAGACTGCAACATGATATGTTTTCTATGTTTCTATTAAGATGGGAAGAAATCCAGCCAACCACAAATGTCAGAAATCTGCATCACTTTAGTATGGAAACATACAAATCAAGTTTCAAGGTATACTAAACACTGATGGATACGACTAAAAAAAGTGATGTTCTTCCTTTCCAGACCAGTTGCACAGCTTAGCAATTACAAGAGAAATGGTGCAAAAATGAGAACAGTAGACAGAAGGGAGTCATGGAGAGGGAAAAAAATGCAACTCATTAATCCAGTACCTCAGGCACTTTGCTGTTTTTCCAGTCTCCAGAAACTTGCTCAGGGGAGAAAAAAAGATCAAGCTACAGTCATATAAAAAAAAAAAAAAAGCCACTGAATCCACCAGAAGGAATTAGACCTCTATTCTGTTACCTTCTTTGGCAAATCCAACTATCAAAGTTAAAAACTTGGTGCATTTAATGACCTTCCAAGCCTGACAAGAAAGAAATCACATTTGGCCAAATTAACTTTTTTTGACGAGAACTATCCTTTGAAATGACCTGCTTTTTATTTGGTAATTTGGAAACGACAGGAGACAATTGATGGCAGCAACTCAAACTGAACCGTTGATATTGGGGGGGGGGGGGGGGGGGGAGCTGTAACCAACATAGATTTAAAACTAAGCTTAAAATAATGGAAATATACAATCAAAACTATCGTGTGGAAAAAAAAATTGCTGGGTTTAATAACAAATTACCAGAGAATTCAGCTGGAATTAAATTAGCTTCAGTAACAGGAGCCATTGTGCACATACAAACTTGAAGCTTGGTAGGACAGCTAAGAGATCTTGCAGTCACACCCACATGCTTCAAGGAATACTGTGTTAAAATACAGTAACTCACTATGAATTATCAACCTGTACACTATAGACTGAAAGCCTTGCGCTCGCACTTTAGATGTACGAGATCAATTTGCAAAAATAAATCTCCACTTTAACTACTCCAACTTTTTGGAAGTTAGTTATAGTTTATTGTCACACGTTCCACGGTACAGTAAAAAGCTCTTTTGTTGCATGCTAACCAGTCAGTACTAAGACTAAACATGATTATAATCGAGCCATCCACGGTGCACATAAAGGGAGTAACATTTAGTGCAAAATAAAGTCCGATTAAAGATAGTCCAAGAGTCCGCAATGAGGTAGGTGGTAGGTCAAGACCGCACTCTTATTGGTGATAGGATGGTTCAGTTCCCTGATAACAGCTGGGAAGAAACTGTCCCTGAATGTGGTGGTGTGCATTTTCACACTTCTGTACCTCTTGCCTGATGGGTTAAGGGATGAAGAGGGAGTGACCGGGGTGAGACTGGTCCTTGATTATGCTGGTGGCCTTGCCGAGGCAGTATGAAGACATTGGTGCGGTGTTTAAAATGGTGCAAAACATTTGCAGTGAAGATGGGCAAGGTGAAGAGGTTTACCATGATGAGACCAGAACTGAGGAAATTATGCTCACACGCTTGTCCAAGAGTGATTTTAGTCAGTACCGATCTCCGGAGAGTACTTGTTCACGCAGTGTATAAAGTGCAGCACACTGCAATCTAATTCAAACCGCAAGACAACATTGACGAGAAGTTTATACAGTTTTGACAACAGGTGGTTAACTATCAGCCAAGATCCATAGAACTCCCTCCAAAAAAAGACAAAGTGGTCTGAAGAAGCATCCTGAACCAAACATCACCTATCCATGTTCTCCAGAGATAGACACAACATGCTGGAGTAACTCAGGTGAGACAGCATCGCTGGAGAAAAAGATTGGGTGACGTTTTGAGACAAGACCCATCTTCAGACTTCTCCAGAGATGTTGCCTGACCTGCAAAATTACTCCAGCACTTTGTGTCTGTTTTTTCAGTAAACCAGCATCTGCAGTTAGTTGTTTATCCAGAGAACCCCCAACCTATTTAACCGTGTCTCTTTGTCCCCCTTTTACAGAGGGTGGAAAATTAAGTTTACTCCAGACCGGGCAAGTGAAATCGTTGGGCCCCATCTCCTCTCCGCTGAAAGTGGTCACTTACAAAGACCATCAAGCTGCAACTGTTCATACTTCTGTGACCTCCACCAAACTTTATTAACTATTCTTTTAAAAATTAAACTGTGCACACTGGGACTTGACACCTACCTATTTCTAAAGTTTTTGTCTGTAGGGGCACAGAGGACAGGAATGTTTCTTCTTTACATGACCGGATTACAGCACCCACCAACTTCGAATTTGTTGCAAGGATGCGTGCATTCTCTTCACTGATGTTGACCCCAGCCATTGAGGTTACATCATTGATGTCGTCCTCATCCCTGAAGAATTAGAATAACCATTTAGTCGTGTAGTTGGAACACCAATTATTCACTATGCACGCGGAAACAAGCAGAACAAATTTTGAATTCAGCCGTGAATACAGAATTACATAGATTTAAAATAATGAGACCGGCCTTTTAGACCATGTAGTCTGGGCTAAGGTTTATACAGTTATGTCCCCCCCTGCTACTTCTTCTTTCTGTCCTTCGCTAAGGACCCTGCAGGACCCCAACAGTTAAGTTAATGTACAGGAAATCGAGGCAGCACAGAGGCGCAGTGGGTAAAGCTGCTGCCTCACGGCACCAGAGACCCGAGTTCGATCCTGACCTTGGGTGCCTGTCTGTGCGTGTGGAGTTTGCACATTCTCCGTGACCACGTGGGTTTTCTCCGGTGGCTCCGTTTTCCTCCACGTCCCAAAGATACACGTGTTTGTAGGTTAATTGTCCCTCTGTAAATTGCCCGATGCGTTGGGAGTGGATGAGAAAGTGGGATAACAGAACTAACTAGTATGTACAGGTGATTGATGGTCGGTATGGACTCGGTGGGCCGAAGGTCCTGTTTCGGCTCTGGAGTGTGGGAGGAAACCGGAGCACCCGACGGAACCCACAGTCACGGGCAGCACCCAAGGTCAGGATCGAACCTGGGTCTCTGGCACCATGAGGCAGCAATTCTACCGCTGCACCACTGTGCCGCCCCGGTGTCAATTAAAATCGTGTTTCCTTATTAAAACCTGGATATTTACATCAACCTCAGACGTAGCATGTCCCTCACCAAATTAAGACCATTCTCATTACTTCTCTATTCAACAGTTCATGTTCATAAAGATGCATGAGCAGAATTAGGTCATTTGGTCCATAGAGTCTGCTCCTCCATTTCAACTCTCTCAACGCCATTATTCTACCTCCCTGTAACCTTTGACGCCTTTGCTAATCATGAACTTATCACTTTACGCTTTCAAAATACCCAATGGCCTGCCTACACACCCATCTGGCAATGAATTCCACAGATTCACAACACTTTGACTAAAGAAATTCCTCCTCATCTCCTTTCGAAAGGTACGTCCTGTTATTCTGAGGCTGTGCCCTCTGGTCCTAGACTCTCCCACTACGCGAAAGAGCCTCTCCATATCAATTCTGTCTCGGCATAATAAATCAAGAACCATCTTGCACTTGCACAGCTATAAATTTAAATACAGCTATATAGGAAGGACACTGGTGAGATGGTACCCAGAATATCTTGTGCAATTCTGGTCGCCATAATATAGGAAGGATGCGATTGACCTAGAGGAGATCATGACAGGATCAACAAGGACATTGCAAGGACTGGAAGGCTGGAGTTACGAGGGGCAATTGGATAGATTGGGACTCCTCACTATGGAGCAAAGGCGGCTGAGGGATGACCCTAGGGATATCAAATCATGAGGGGTGTAGTTAAAGAGGTTGGTCAGCCGTTTTCCCCACACGGTAGGGTAATCTAAGAAAACCGAAAGCGGTGGTGTAACTCAGCGGGTCACGCAGCCTCTCTGGAGTATGTGGATAGGTAACATTTTGGGTCGGGACCCTTCTTCATCCGCGTTCTCCAGAGATGCTGCCTGACCTGCAGAGTTACTCCTCCACTTTGTGTCTTTTTTTGTAAAGCAGCATCTGCAGTTCCATGTTTCTGCAGGGTAATCTAAATTGGAGGGGAGAGATAAGAAGGGGAAAGATTTAAAAGGGATCCGAGAGATAGGTACTATCTTACTGAGGGTGGTGGGGATATGTCGGAGGAAGTAGCTAAGACAGGTACAGTAACAGTTAATCACCACACTCGACAGCTACAGGGCAAGAAAAAGATCTAGAGGGATATGGGCAAAATGCAGATAACTTGGATTAGCTTAGATACATGCCTTAGCAGGCATGGATGAAGTGGGTCAAAGGGCCCACTTCCGTGCTGTATGACTCCTATAGTGACATATTGGCTACACTCTCAGCTTCTTTACTCCAGGGATCTCCATAATAGGCACAGTCTCAAAAACGCAGCCAACATCATCGAGAACTCACACCACCCATCGCTCACTTCGCATCAGGAAATTGATATAGGAGTCTGAAAACTGGGATGTCCACGTTCAAGAATAGCTTCTTCCCAACAACCATCAGGCTATTGAACACTAAAAAACTCCATCTAAACTCGAACTACAAACTGCCTGAGTTGCATTGGGGACTTTGAGCATGGTTTTGTTTTTGCGCTATATTAGTTTTCTCCCGATGCCGGAGCACCATCACCTGGCGAAGAAAGGCCTGAAACATCGGGCCCCGTAGCGGCGACTGCGGAGGCCTCAATAGGCCCGACTATGGGTGGACAAGGGGATGGGAACTGGACTTTGTGCCTTCCCTCATAATGGGAACCATTGTGGGGGGATGTTTTTATGTTTATTGTTTAAATTCTTTAATGTTGTGTCTTATCTTTATCTGTGTGCTGCACGGCAAGACAAATTTCACTACACCAATTGGTGTACGTGACAAATAAAATGTCCTTTGTCCTTTTTATATTTATTATTTTTTTGGTTTGTTTGCTGTATTATCCATCGAGTACTGAGTTTACAAACCTGTGGTGCTGTTGCTGCAAGTAATAACTTTGCTGTTCCGTTTCGGGACACATGACGAGGGAGACCCAACGGGTCCGCGCGTCGTCTAGTATGATAATGAAACAATCTCGACTCTTGCCTGTTCCCACAATATAAAATAGTGTAAAACTCAGCCAGTCTCCATTGACTGCTGAACCATGACATCCCAAAATGTTTTAAGTACGACTTGAGTATCGTTACTGGAACCAATTTGCACATTCCAAGTTCCCACAAACAGACATAGGATAATTATAGATCCTCCAGTAATGCAGGTTAAATGCTACATTTAGATCATCAAATCTAGTCCACACAATGGACCTCTGTTCAACATTTAAGAACATGCAGGGCACAGCTAGAAGACCTGCTGCCTCACAATGACAGTGACCCAGGTTCGAACATGTTTGCATGTTCTCCCTGTGACTGTGTGGGTTTTTCCAGGGTGCTCCGGTTTCCTCCCACATCCTAAAGACGTGCGGGTTTGTAGGTTAATTGGGAGGATCGATCCCTGGTCTCTTGCGCTGTAAGGCAGCAACTCTACTGCTGCGCCACCGTGCAGTGTCAATTAAAATCTTGTTTCCTTATTAATACCTGGATATTTACATCAACCAGTGGGGCAGAACTTCCCACACAGAGTAAAAACAGTTCTCATTACTTGCCTATTCAACAGTTTATGTTCATAAAGACAGAATTAGGTAATTCAGCCCATCGAGTAGACAGAACCTGTAGTGAGGTTCAAACACAGGTCTCTGGTGCTGTAAGGCAACAGCTCTACCGATGAGCAGCCCTTACTCCAGCACTGTGTCTTTCTTCAATTATAGTGTGACACTAGCTCTCACTTCCACGTAGCTTAGGAAACAATTGTCCTTCACTATCTTTTGAACATTGTTATGTTCTTATATTTTGCATGGCAAACCGTGGCTATGAAAGTTTAAAGAACCTGCTTCCCCTGCGGCAAATCCTTGTATCACTGCTACAACGATGAACAAAGTAATTGCTCGCCTGGCACTGCATACTGTGGCACCACTTACTGGATTGTTATGGTAAAGCATTCCTGATCAGCAGCACATACTTTATTAAAGTAAAAGTGAATGGCCTGGATTGAGTGATGCGGAAAGGAAGTTTTCACTTCCCCTTTTTATTCTGAGGCTATGGCTTTTGGCCCTAGAATGATTCTAGGACCAAAGGCCATAGCCTCAGAAGAAAAGGATATACCTTCAGAAAGGAGATGAAGAGGAATTTCTCGGAATTCATTGCCACAGACGGCTGTGGAGGCCAAGTCAATGAGTATGTTTAAGACGGAGATTGACAGATTCTTGATTAGTATGGGTGTTAGGGGTTATGGGGAAGAGGCAGGAGAATGGGGTTGAGAGGGAATGATAGGTCAGCCATGTTGTCATGTTGTCATTGAGTTGTCATGATGGGCCGAGTGGATGAACTATGCTTTTGGAGGAAAAGGGGAAAGTATACAATTACTGCATTGAACACCATTGCCATCGGGAAGAAGTATTCAGGAGCGTGAAAACTGTAACATCCAGGTTCAGGAACAGCTTCTTCCCTACAGCCATCAGGCTATTAAACAAGACAACAAATAAGCTCTGAACTGCAACAGACTATTATTATTATTGTACTATATCTGTTATTTATTGAGATTGAGTACGTGTGCATTTGTATGCGCACACTGAACTTTTTTTCTGCTCCCGTTATGTACTATGTTTACATATTCTGTTGTGCTGCAGCAAGCAGGAATTTCGTGTCCTATCTGGGACATATGACAATAAAACACTCTTGACTCTTGGTTCCAATTCTGGTGAATTTCTTCTGTGACTTTAAGAAAACAAAGCTGACTCTCCAAAAAGGATGACAATCAAAAGACAGGCAATCGTAGATTTAGTAATATTTAGCATGTTCTTTGCCTTTCTATTTTGAGCGTTGTGTTTTGAGCCACTATGCTTTTATATAATGCTTTTTAAAAAGTCAGCATAGTACAGCAAAAGGATTTTCAGTCCACAATATGCTCAGTCTAAAAAAAGGTCTTGACCTGAAACATCACCCATTCCTTCTCTCCGGAGATACTGCCTGACCCGCTGAGTTACTCCAGCATTTTGTTTCTATCTTCGCTATAATGGTGTTAAACTAATCTTCCCTGCCTGCATGTGTAGCTAAATACCCCAATTATTCAAATATGCAAAGTATTCCGCACACCTACATTTTAGTTCACAATATTAATAAGACCATAAGACATAGGTGCAGAATTAGGCCGTTCAGCCCATCAAGTCTATTCTGGCATTCAATCATGGCCGATCTTCCCCACAGCCATCAGGCTATTAAACTCGGCTCAGACAAAACTCTGAACATTAATAGCCCATAAACTGTTTATTTGCACTTTATCAGTTTATTTATTCATGTGTATACATTTATATAATGGTATATGGACACACTGATCTGTTCTGTACTTGTGCCTACTATGTTCTGGTGTTCTAAAGCAAAGCAAGAATTTCATTGTCCTATCAGGGACACATGACAATAAACTCTTGAACTCTTAATCTATCTTTCCTTCTCAACTCGATTCTCCTGCCTCCTCTCTGTAACTTGGGCACCATTACTAATCAAGAACCTGTCAACTTCTGCTTTGAAAATACCCAATGACTTGGCCTCCACTGCCATTTGTGGCAAATAATTCTACAGATTCACCACTCTCTGGCTAAAGAAATTCCTCCCCATCTCCTTTCTAAAGTTATGTTCTTTAATGAGTTGTGTTTAATTATGACTTTGTAGTCTGATAGCCAAATCAGAGTCACAGGATCATAGAGAAATACAGCACAGAAACAGGCCCTTCGGCCCACTGGGAACATGCCAACCATCTACACCACCCCCTACATTGATCACATTTTATACTCCCCAACATTCTCATCAGCTCCCCTGTCCCAGATCCTTCCACTCGCCTACACAGTGGGGAACAGCATTGTCTTTTGGGTGTTGGAGGAAACTGGAGCACCAAAAGAGAAAATGTGCAAACTCCATGCAGACAACGCCCAAGGACGGGACTGACACCAAGTATTTTGCATCGAGGCAGTGGCTCATACAAGCAACACCACCACCACCCAAAGAATAGTCCATTGACAAACATCAATGGCAATCACTCATGACTGATATGGGGAAAAACTCAAATCTATCCACAAATCTTCCAAAAGAACTGTGACAAGGAACCAATTAATTATATTTATACGATGTTAAACACCCAATTTTTGTGCTCAATTCTCAGTAACCTACTGGCACAAAAGGTATAGTGATCGCTGGGCAGTACAGACTCAGTGAGCCAAAGGGCCTGTTTCCACATTGAAAATCTAAAGTCTATACCCACAACCCCAAAACTAAATAGAATTACTCCTGTACTTCAAGTGTTTCCACAAATGTAATGCAAAGTTTTCAATAAGTTACAGCCTTTATTTAATAATACAGCACGGAAACAGACCCTTTGCCCAACTCGTCCATGACGCCCCATTTGGTCCATATCCCTCAAAATCTTTCCTATCCATGTACCTGTCCTAATGTCTTTTAAATGCTGTTATTGTACCTGCCTCAACTACCTCCTCTTCCCGCTCATTCCATAGACCCGTCCCCCTCTGTGTCAAAATGTTGCACCTCAGGTTCGTATTAAAGGGCCTGTCCCACTTGGTGATTTTTTCGCCAACTGCCAGTGTCATATCAGGGTCGCCAAAAGATTTTGAACATTTCAAAATCCAGCGGCAACAGAAAAAATGTTGCGACACTTGAAAAAACACTGCGCGTCATACGTCATCATGCCACGTCACCGGCGCATCACACCGCAAATTTTTCGGTGACCTGATACGTCAGTCAATGATGCCGACAGTCGCCGACAAAAAATCGCCAAGTGGGACATGCCCTTAAATCTTTTTCCCACTCACCTTAAAAACATGTCTTCTTGTTCTTGATTCCCCTGCCCTGGGTAAAAGACTCTGTGCATCCACCTTATGAGTTTGTGCGATCAGTAGCCTTTTCTGGAGGTCACTTGGAAGACTAGAACTGTGACTACCAGCAAGCTATGCACAATCAAACACAAAACATACTTCTAACCTAGATTATTAGGCGTGTAAAGGATTAAGTATCAGTAGCCATGCAATTTAAGAATTCTCCTGTCAAATAATTCATGGTTCAGTTACTGAGCGCTTTGAAAAATGCTTTACTTTGTGATGTCACATTAGAGCAAGATTGGACGAGGTTTGTGATCAATGAAATACTGTAGAACAGTACCAGTATTCAGTATGAATATAGAAAATCACAATATGGAAACAGGCCCTGCAGCCCACTGAGTGTATCACAAGCATCTACACCAATCCTACATTGATTTTATGTAATACTCCCCAACATTCTCACCAGCTCCCCCGTCCCCTAACATATGGAGAGTGTTTGACCACTGGGCCTGTACTCGCTGGAGTTTAGAAGGGTGTGGGGACACCTCATTGAAAAATACTGGTTAGTGAAAGGCTTGGATAGAGCAGATGTGAAGAGGATATTTCCACCAGTGGGGTAGTCTAGGACCATAAGCCAAAGCCTCAGAATAAAAGACATTCCTTTAGAAAGCAGATGAGGAGGACTTTATTTAGTCAGGGGGAGGGGGGGGGGGGGTGAATCTGTGGAATTTATTGCACACCTGTGGAGGCCAAGTCAATGGATATGTTTAAGACAGAGATTGACAGATTCTTTGTTCGTAAAGGTGTCGGGGGTTACGGGGAGAAGGCAGGAGAATGAGATTGAGAGGGAAAGAAAGAGCAGCCATGATTGAATGGCAAAGTAGACTTGATGGGCTGAATGGCCTAATTCTGCTCCGAGAAATGAACTCACCTACACAGTGGGGAACAAATCACAACAGCCACAAAGGATGTTGGTCATATGGAACGACCCGCCAGACGAGGTAGTTGAGGCAGGTGCTATAGCAATATTTAAAAGTCATTTGGATGGGTATATGGATAGGAACTGTCTAGAGGGATATGGTGGGACAAGCATAGATGGGGCATGTTGGTCAACATGCTTTAGTTAGATCGAAGGGCCTATTTCTGTGCTCTATGACTCAGTGACCCTAACATTTGAGACAATTGAGCTCTCTATTAAAACGGGATTCAACCTCGAGATATTTGCACTTGAAATGGTGAACTATTTATCCGTGCTCTTTAGAGCTCTGTAATTGTTGCAGAGCATCTTGCAAACTAGATTTGATTAGCTTTGGAGCGGCACAGTGGTAGAGTTGTTGCCTTACAGCACCAGAGAAACGGGTTTGAACCTGACTACGGGTGCTGTCAGTACGAAATTTGTATGTTTTTCCTATGAACGCCTGGGTTTTCTCCAGGTGCTCCGGTTTCTTCCCACATGCCAAAGATGTGCAGGTTTGTAGGTTAATTGGTTTCTGTCCGATGTCACAAGAGTGTAGGATAGAACTAGCGTACGGGTGATCGCTGGTTGGTGTGTACCTGGTGGGCCGATGGGTCTGTTTCCACGCTGTAACTCTAAACCAAACTAGCAAGTCTGGGTCAGAACATGATCGAAGAGCAGTAGAAATTATGGGAAAGAGGGGAAGCAGTGAGAGGGTTCTTCAAAGTGGCCAAACTTGGCAATTTTGCAATTGAGCATTAAAGTGGAAACATGAAAGTCTGCCGAATCTGGAGCCAAATTTTTTTTTTAAAGGCTAAAAGGACATAGGAGGGCCAGCCAGCATCTGTAGAGAGAAATGAACAGTCAACGTTTGCGTCAAGACACTTGCCAGGGGAGCAGTTTATCACTCCAGATTATAGCGTCTGCAGTGTTTGATGTCTACAGTCAGAGGTTCCGACTGTCTACCCTATTTCCCAGAATAGAAATATCAAATATTAGAGGGCATAACGTAGGTGAGAAGGGCAATGTTTAACGGAGATTTGTGGGGCAGGCTTTTACAAAGAGTGTGGTGGGTCACTGGAATGTGCTGCCAGGGATGGTGGAGAAGGCAGATACAATAGTGGCATTTAGATAGACTTTAGGCACATTTTAGTTTTAGAGATTCAGCATGAAAACAGGCCCTCACCCAGGGAATGAGACTCTGCATATTCACACTATCTATTGCCTTCATGATCTTATACACCTCCATATGATCACCCCTCATTCTAAATATGAAACAGTACTACAGTGTCCAGTTTGTACAATGGGTTAGACTGTGTGTGGCACAGGAAGGAGCACTGTGGGCTCCCCAGTTTAAATCTTGTTGAATTTCATAAATGTATAGTCAAAATCTGGCATTTCACAATGTTGGAGTAACTCAGCGGATCAGGCAGCATCTCTGGAGAAAAAGAATAGATGCCGTTTTGGTTCGAGACCCTTCTTCAGACGGCGCCTCTACCTCACAGCGCCAGAGACCCAAGTTCAATCTGTGTGGAGTTTGAACGCTCTCTGTGACCGTGTGAGTTTCTTCCGGGTGCTCTGGCTTCTCATGAGTGGGCTTGTAGATTAATTGGCCCTCTAAATTGCACGGTGTATAGGGAGTGGATGAGAAAGTGGGATAACGTAGATCTAGAACTCTTGACGATTAACCCATGTAACTGATGACCTCCTGAGGGTCAGGGCTCACAATACTGAATTACGGTCATTCTCAATTCTCCCTCCAGGTCACAAACTACCCAGACCTGGAACCGCGTGACCGTTTGGCCATGTTAAACACATGTAACTGCCCACATGATTGTAATGATTATTTGCCAAATAGATGGCAACAATTCAAGGTGGCCCACCATCATCACCTTCAATATGAGACCAATAAAGGCTAGGGTTATGCTGTAATAAGGAGTAATAAACTGCCGCCCAGCAGAAGTGTCGACCGCAAAATGTTGACTATTCATATCTCTCTACAGACGCTGCCTGGCCCTCCGAGTCTCTCTAGCCACTTTTATTTTGCTCCAGATTTCAGCTTCTGCAGGGAATACAAGTTATTTATGATAACAAAAGAGGACAGAGTGCTGGAGTAACTCAGTGGGCCAGGCAGCATCTCTGGAGTACATGGATGTTTCAGGTCGGGACCCGTTGGATTCTTAATTACCATAACACGTCTACTGTACAATGAACATACCTTTCTCCTACTATCCTGTCACCTTGTTCCTTTCCCCTCTTTCTTCCAGTCATCTCCCATGTCTCTGCTTCGAGCCCCACGTTTCCTATTATCCCCCTCTTTCCCACCCATCCTCCTCCTCCGTCTACTCATTATCCTTTCTCCAGCTTTACATTCCACTCTCTTCCTTATTTGGTGCCCTTGTGTTTCCCTTTCACCACTTGCCTTTGTTACTATCTCCACCCATTTGCTAAGTAATCACCTATCCTCACCTGTATCCACCTATCACTAAGGGTCTGAAGAAGGGTTCTGACTCAAAACGTTACCCATCCTTTTTCTCACAGGTATCAGAGGTTGCGGTACAGGTGTCAGAGGTAATGGAGAGAAGGCAGGAGAATGGGGTTAGGAGGGAGAGAGAAATCAGCCACGAATGAATGGCGGAGTAGAATTGAATGGCCAAATTTTATCGTATTCCTTATGACCTTATCCGGATATCATAACTCAACCCGTTGAGTTACTCCAGCACTTTGCGTCTATCTCCACCTACCATTCGCCACTTTTTGTCCGACACACCCTCTTGCTTCACTTTACCAACTTTATCTCCTCGGCTCAACCAGTCCCAGCCCAAAATGCTGTGTATTCATTTCTCTCCATGGATACCGCCCGACCCGTTCAAGCACTTTGCAAATGCTGTGTCCTTGAGCAAAATACAGTCTTTTGGGGCTCCTGACTGCTGTACAACTTTTGGTTTCCAGTCCTTCAACAGGCAAACCGTAAACCAGCACCTGCCGTTCCTGATCTCTAAATTCAGATTGTTTTCATGGCTCTTACCTGAAAGATGCACCTCCTCCTCCTCCTTCCCTTTTCAATCTTTCCTCAGTCGAAGTATGCACGAGAATGCTCGAGCTCCCACTTGCTTGTACGGCTGGTACTTTCACCACTGAAGTCACGGCACCTGAATGCAGAAAGCAACGTATGCCGTTCAACCTCAAACCACGTCAGAGCCAAATAGCAGTTCATGGATAGCATTCATAAGTCATCGGAGCAGCATTAGGCCATTTGGCCCATCGAATGTACCCTTTCACTCTCAACCCCATTCCTTCTCCTCATTACCCTGGACACCGTTACTAATCAAGAATCTGTCAATCTTCGTTTTAAAAATACCCAATGACAGCCTCCACAGTTCTGTCTGTGGCAATAAATTCCACAGATTCACCATCCTCTGACTAAAGAAATCCCTCATTGTTTCCTTTCTGAAGGCATGTTCTTTTATTCTGAGGCTGTGCCCTCTGGTCCAAGACTCTCCCTCCAGTGAAAACATCCTCTCCACATCCACTCTATCCAGGACTTTCACCCTGGTAACCTAACTGGTAATGTAGAAAAAACAATGCAATTATCTCCACAAGGAACCCCGTAATTATTTTTCAAATTATAATTGGATATAAAGCTTTTATATAATAAAGCACTGAAGACAGAACCATAGACCTGGAACATAAAAGTAAATTGGTCAAGGGGAAAGGTTTTAAAAACAGAATATTTAAGGAGTTCCCATTCCTCTCCAGCACAGTGGCAACGCGGTAGAAGCTGCTATGTCAGCGCCAGAGACACGGGGTTCGACAAAGTGCTGAAGTAACTCAACACAACACACAGAATGCTGCAGTAGCTCAGAGGGTCAGGCAGCATCTCTGGCGAACATGGATAGGTGACATTTTGGGTTGAGACCTTTCTTCACACGCCACGACTTCTCTCCCAATTTCCTCCTCAAATTAGGGGGTGGCACGGGGAGTTGTTGCCTGACAGCGGCAGAGACCTGGGTCGACCCCGACTACTAGGGCTGCTGTCAGAGTGGAGTTTGCAGTTTCTCCCCGTCCCCATAAAGTTTTTCACTAATTGGTACACGTGATAATAAACTAAACTGAAACTGAACACGTGGGTTTATTCCGGGAGCTCCGGTTTCTACCCACATCTAAAGGCGACCAGGTTTGTAGGTTAATTGGCTTTCGTACATTTTTTTAACTGTCCCTAGTGTGTCGGATAATGCTAGTGTACGGGGTGATCACTGATTGGTTCGGACTCGGTGGGCCGAAGGGCCTTTTTTCAACGTATCTCTAAAGTAAGGTCGAAATGTCTACATGACGGCACGGTGGCGCAGCAGTAGAGTTGCTGCCTTACCGCAAATGGAGCACCGGCGACCCGGGCTCGATTCCTGTCTGTACGGAGTTTGTATCTTCTCCCCGTGACCTGCATGGGTTTTCTCTGAGATCTTCGGTTTCCTCCCACACTCCAAAGACGTACAGGCTTGAAGGTTAATTGGCTTGGTAAATGTAAAAAATTGTCCCTCGTGGGTATAGGATAGTGTTAATGTGCGGGGATCGCTGGTCGGCGCGGACCAGGTGGGTTGAAAGGACCTGTTTCCGCACTTTATCTCGAAACTAAACTTGCTCTATGACACTATACACACATACAACTTATTTGGTAAAATATTGCTGAATGGATTGCGGACACCTTCTTACCTGCTTGAACCATTTTGACATGGATTTGCGCTGCAGGCATGGTGATGTGGTTCGGAGGTCTTTGTGTCTGTTGCAGGAGGTTTTCTTGGGTTTTGCCAGGTACTCCAGCCTGCTGAACTACCTGCAACGGAATTGAATCATGACTAAAGGCAGGGTAGATCAGAGAGGACAAGAGTCAAGAGTGTTTTATTGTCATATGTCCCAGATAGAACAATGAAATTCTTACTTGCTGCAGCACAATAGAATATGTAAACGTAGTATATGATAAACGAGAGGGAAAAAAAGTTCAATGTGTATATATATATATCTATACACATACACACATACTCAAAAAAACAACAACAATAGTGCAATAGTAATAATAATAATAATCTATTGTAATTCAGAGCTTATATGAGGTTGTAGTGTTTAATAGCCTGGTGTAGGGAAGGAGCAGTTCCTGAACCTGAACGTTACAGTTTTCAGGCTCCTGTACCTTCTTCCCGATGGCAGGGGTGAAATGAGTGTGTGGCCAGGATGGTGTGGGTTTCTGATGATGTTGGCTGCCTTTGAGGCAGCGACTCCGATTAATCCCTTCGATGGTGGGGAGGTCAGAGCCGGTGATGGAATGGGCAGCTTTCAACACTTTTTGCAGTCTTTTCCGCTCCTGGACGTCACCAGTCAATATGCTCTCTACTGTGCACCTGTAGAAGTTGAAGAGAATCCTCTTTGACATACCGAATCTCCGTAATCTTCTTCACACAGAGAGTTGTGAGGCTGTGAAATTCTCTGCCTCAGAGGGCAGTGGAGTCCGGTTCTCTGGATATTTCCAAGACAGAGCTTGATAGGGCTCTTAAAGATAGTCAGGGGATGATATCCCAGAGATTTCACCAACCTTACTATGGGAATCTTTCAAAGCATTTATCAGAGGATCTATAATCTCATACCAAGCTTTTCGAAATAAAAAGAATAAGAATGAACAAAGGCAGTTAGAAGAACGAATTAGACAATTGGATTTAGATAACGCTAAAGAGCCAACTATAGATAAACATAATAAAATAACAATATTGAAATTTAAATAAAATAAAATATTATCAGCAAATGTTATAAGATTATTTCAAATTACAAAACAGGAACATTTTGAATTTGGGGATAAACCACACAAACTTTTTGCACGACAAATGAAAAAACGGGAAAAAGATCATACGATTTTAAAGATTAAATCAGATAAAGGGGAATTGTTAACACTACCTAAGGATATTAATAAAAGATTTGCTCAATTTTATCAAAATGTATATACATCTAAAGCGTTAGCAGATAGTACTAAAGTTATAGAGTTCTTGGATAATTGTAATCCCGCAAAACGTAATTTGATCGAACAAGAGGAATTAGGAGCACAAATCTCAACTAAGGAAATAGAAGAAACAATAAATTCATTAAAGAATGGAAAAACACCTCCAAAAACATTAGCGGAATCAACGATTACACTTATACCTAAAAAAGATAAAGATTTAGAAGACCCGGGTTCTTATAGAGCTATTGCGCTGCTAAATACAGATAAAAAAATAATAGCAAAAACATTAGCTAGAAGATTAAGTAACTATGTTAGTAAATTAATAAATGCGGATCAAACGGGGTTTATACCCAAGAGATACTCATGCAATAATTTGAGACGTCTGTTTAATATAATGCACTCATATAAAACCGAAGAACAAGACTCATCAATTATTTCATTGGATGCAGAAAAAGCATTCGATCAAGTGGAATGGGATTACCTTGTTAAAGTATTGCAAAAATTTCAAATGGGAGAGAATTTTATCGCTTGGGTAAAGCTATTATATGACAGGCCCACTGCCAGAATATTAACTAATAACATGGGTGTCAGGGACATCACCGACTACAAGAGCAGCCCCGCCTGCCCCCACGGAGATATCACACTGGCCAACGAACTAAACACCTTCTTTGCCCGGTTCGAAACTGGCAACACCACCAGGAGTGGAATAACCCCGGCCATGGCGGAGGGACAGGCCTTAACACTGAGCACCCAGGAGGTACAGTGCGCTCTGCGTAGGATCAATCCACGCAAGGCTGCAGGCCCGGATGGAGTCCAGGGAAGGGTACTAAAGGACTGTGCTGTACAGCTGGCGGAGGTATTCACGAGAATCTTCAATCTGTCTCTATCTCTGGCAACGGTCCCCAAGTGCCTGAAAACAGCCACCATAGTGCCGGTGCCGAAAAAGTCCAAAGTCACCAACCTGAACGACTACCGCCCGGTTGCCCTAACTCCAATCCCAATGAAGTGCTTCGAAAGGCTGGTCCTCTCCCATATCAAATCCAGCATCCCTGCCTCACTGGACTCCCATCAATTTGCATACAGGGCAAATAGATCAACAGAGGATGCCATCTCTCTGGCTCTTCACACTGTCCTGACTCACCTGGACAGACAGGGCACGTATGTGAGGATGCTCTTCATTGACGATAGCTCTGCATTCAATACGGTCATCCCCACCAAGCTCACCACCAAACTCCACCAGCTAGGCCTCAGCTCGCCGATATGCGATTGGATCCTGAACTTTCTGACGGAGCGATCGCAGGCAGTGAGACTGGGCCCGCACCTGTCCTCCACTATCACCCCGAGCACCGGCACACCACAGGGCTGTGTACTAAGCCCCATGCTCTACTCCCTCTTCACTCACGACTGTGTCCCTGCATTCGACACCAACACCATCGTGAAGTTTGCAGACGACACAACAGTGATTGGGCTGATCACCAACGGTGATGAAACAAAATACAGAGCGGAGGTGCAGAACCTGGCGGACTGGTGCGCTCATAACAACTTGTCACTAAACACCTCCAAGACCAAGGAGCTGATTAGTGACTTCAGGAGGTCCCATAATGGAGAATACGCCCCAATCTCCATTTACGGGGAAAGTGTGGAGAGAGTGTCCAGCTTTAAGTTTCTGGGCACTCACATTTCAGAGGACCTCACATGGTCCACCAACACCGCTGCGCTGGTCAAGAAGGCACAGCAACGACTGTTCTTCCTGAGGACATTAAAAAAGACTGGTCTGCCCCAACAGCTGCTGACAACGTTCTACTGCTGCACCACAGAGAGCATATTAACGTATGGCATCTCTGTGTGGTATCTCAGCTGCACGGAGGCGGAGAGGAGAGCTCTTCAGCGCGTCGTCCGCAGAGCGCAGAGGATCATTGGGACAGAGCTACCAGCCTTGGAGGGCATCTACCACACACGGTGCCTCAGGAAGGCCATCAGCATCCATAAGGACTCATCACACCCTTGTAACGGACTGTTTGAACTACTTCCCTCCGGCAGACGTTACAAGGCCTTCTACGCCCGAACCTCCAGACTCAGAAACAGCTTTATTCCAAGAGCTATAGTGGCTCTGAACCGACCCTGCTGAGTGCCCCCCCCACCCACCCCCCCTGGACAGTCTCCCTCGGATGGTCACATCACTCAGCTTGCTTATTTATTTATCTTACTTTTCTTGTACATCGGTGGAGCTGCATACTAAATCTCGTTGCACTGACGTGCAATGACAATAAAAGATATTATTATTATTATTATTATGTTGTCCCCGAAATTTCAATTATCAAGGGGAAATAGACAGGTATGTTCATTATCACCTCTGCTATTTGCTCTTGTAATAGAACCTTTAGCAGATAGTATTAGAATATATCTGACTATCCATGGTAATAATACAAAATACTCAAATAATAAAATATCATTATATGCAGATGATGTACTATTATATATTACAAAATCACAAATCAGTATACCAAATATATTAAATCTAATAGAGGAATTTGGATCCTTTTCAAGATATAGAATAAATTGGAATAAAAGTGAAATTATGACGATAAAACCTCAAGACTCAACACACCTGTTAAAATTCCCTTTTAAAATTGCTTCAGAAAAATTCAAATATTTGGGAATTGAAATTACTAGAAAATATAAATCTTTATTTAATGCAAACTATATGCCCTTACTCAATAAACTAAATACACCGATTAAATTTTGGAAAACTCTTCCGATGTCTCTAATAGGCCGAATAATTGCTATAAAAATGATTTTTTTTACCACAAATTTTATATCTATTCCAATCAATACCTTACCAATTTTTTTTTTTTAAACTAAATGCTGATATCACAAATTTTATATGGGACTATAAATCCCATAGAATTCAAAGAAGACATTTGTGCAAACCTAAAGAATTTGGCTGATTAACACACCCTAATTTTTTGTATTATTATTGAGCAGCAAATGTCAAAAATATGATTCACCTGTTGAACAATTCGGCCCAGCAGGTGGATTGGATAGTAATGGAGAGAGAGGATTGTTCCCCTTTTAATATAGGAGTGATCCTTCTCTCACCAACAAAATTGAAGAATACAATATATAGTAAAAATCCAATTATTCATAGTACATTTAGAATTTGGAAACAAATAAAATTAACTTTAAAATTAAGAAATCTATCGCTTCTTTCACCTATAGTGAATAATCCGTCGTTTAAACCATCTATTATAGATAAATCTTTTACACACTGAGACAGATTAGGAATTAAAACGTTTGGAGATATGTATGATAATGGAAGTTTTTTATCATTTCACCAACTACAACTTAAATTTTTTAACTTAAGTTGTTTTCTTTTGTCCTGTTTTAGTTA
This sequence comes from Malacoraja senta, assembly GCA_038087875.1. Lineage (NCBI taxonomy): Eukaryota > Metazoa > Chordata > Chondrichthyes > Rajiformes > Rajidae > Malacoraja > Malacoraja senta. Next base: position 23,101 of record JAXLNO010005199.1, on the reverse strand, counting down.
AATTTTAGTTTATTGGGTTGTGTATGTGTGGGGGGGGGGTGAAACATGATTTTTGTCTCTTCCTTCGGGGGAATGCGACTTTTTCTTGTTGTATCCCCCTTCTCTGCCTCCGTCTGCGCTGAGGCCTAATGGCAGAGCTGACGGCCTCCAACTGCGACTGACTGACCTCGAGGCTCCGGAGGCAGAGCCAGGACTTACCAACGCGAGGCTGGCCAACTTCGGGGCTGCGGTGGCATTCCGGCGTTCCGGCGGTGGCGACCAAAGACACTGGTGGCGACCTGAATCCGGAGGCTCGGCCGCAGGCCCAGTGGACGACATCGTCGGGAGCTCGCAGGTCACAGGTGGGTGACCTGTTTTTCTGGAGCTCCCGCAACTACAGCTGCGTCCGCTGGACTGGAGGGCGGCAGATTCGACCACCCCGGGCCGCCGAGTTTGAACCGGCCCGTCGCGGAGCACGGATTCAGCCGCGGGACTGACTTACCATCACCCGGCGGGGCCACAACATCAGAAGCCTGGATCGCCTCAGCGCAGAGGAAGAACAAAGAGGGAAGAGACAGAGACTTTAAGACTTTTGCCTCCATCACAGTGAGGAGGTGCCTGGTGAACTCACTGTGGTGGATGTTAATTTGTGTTAATTGTGTGTTTTGTTATTTATTATTATATGTATGACTGCAGGCAACGAAATTTCGTTCAGACCGAAAGGTCTGAATGACAAATAAAGGAATCTCTAATCTATCTCTAATCTCTCTAAATACAATTTGAGTAGTAATCAATATTTTAAATATTTTCAAATCCGTGACTATTTGAAAAAATATACACAAGAATATCAAAATTCGTCTCCAGACCTATTAGACGATGCAATGAATATAAAGGCGGAATCAACTAATTTAATATCATACTTGTATAATACCATCCTAAATATAGAAATACCATCATCTGATAGGATTTGAAGAGATTGGGAACAAGAACTAGCTATAAAAATCTCGAAAGAGAGTTGGGATAAACACTTGTTATATGTGCATAAATGCTCGATTAATGTAAGACACATTCTAATTCAATTTAAAATTTTACATAGACTATACTACTCAAAAGCTAAAATAAGTAAATTTTACCCAAATGTCTCTTCCATCTGTGATAAATGTCTAACCCAAGAAACAACTATAGCACATTCTATTGTTTTTGGTATAAAAATCCAAAAATTTTGGAATTAAATCTTTTGAAATTTTTACAAAATTATTAAAAATAAAACTGAAACCGAATGTAGAACTGATCATTTTTGGAACAATCGAAGCCAGTTTGGAGCTGACCGTTTCAAAAGAGCTTCCTTAATTATGGCTTAATAATGGCAAAAAAACTTATACTGAAATTCTGGAAAAACGCTCCCACGCCAACGATAAAAATGTGGATTTCTAATATGTCGGAACTGTTACACCTAGAAGATATGAGATTCCTCTTAGCAGGTAAACCAGACCATTTCCAAAAGATTCGGTCTCCATTTATCGACTTATTACAAATATAGGGTGCAACAAAATGTTGAAAATAAATGGTTTCAGGATTGGTGAGGGGTGAACAAAGATATGAAGTAGGTACATCCCTTTTATCTTGTCTTATCTTACTTTTTTTTCTTTTTCCTTCTTTTGTTTTTTGTTTTTGTTTAACTCTTTCTTGTGGTTTAGGTCCCTACAGGTTTCCCTGGACCACTCTTTCACTCACTCACTTACTATCTCTGCTAACTCTATCTTTTTTCTTATTAAAGTTTAAAATAAGAAGTGGTACAAGAAATGTATAATTTTATGTTTGTTTGAGATCACTGCACTGTACAATACTTCTAATAATTTTTTTTTTAAATAAATAAATAAAATAATAATAACAAATTTAGAAAAAAACAAAGATAGTCAGGGGATATGGGGAGAAGGCAGGAACGGGGTACTGATTGTGGATGATCAGCCATGATCACATTGAATGGCCTACTCCTGCACATTATCTATTCTCAGGAAGTAGAGGCGCTGATGTGCTTTCCTTATAATTGCATCAGTGTGCTGGGTCCAAAAGCATGTTGCAAACCCTGCCTTCTACACAAGTCATGTCAAGAGCGTTTTATTGTCACATGCCCCGTTCATGCCCAACCGATCAAGATCCTGCTGCAATTTTTCAACAATGAAAACAGAAAATTTCCAACTCCCTGCTTCTTCAGTCAACTTTATTTTAATTTTAATTTATTGGGTTGTGTATGTGTGGGGTGGGGGGTGGGGGGGTGAAACATGACTTTTGTCTCTTCCTTCGGGGGAATGCGACTTTCTTGTCGTATCCCCCTTCTCTGCCTCCGTCTGCACTGAGGCCAAAATGGCGGAGCTGCCGGCCTCCAACTCCAACTGCGAGCGAGCGACCGACCTCGAGGCTCCGGAGGCAGAGCCAGGACTTACCAGCACGAGGCTGGCCAACTTCGGGGCTGCGGTGGCGTTCCGGCGGTGGCGACCGAGGACACTGGTGGCGACCTGAGTCCGGAGGCTCGGCCGCAGCTGGCCCAGTGGACGACATCTTCGGGAGCGCGAGGCTGGCCAACTTCGGGGCTGCGGTGGCGACCGAGGACACTGGTGGCGACCTGAGACCGGAGGCTCGGCCGCGGGCCCAGTGGACGACATCGTCGGGAGCGCACAGGTCACAGGTTGGTGACCTGTTTTTCTGGGGCTCGCGCAACTACAGCTGCGTCCGCTGGACTGGAGGGCGGCAGCTTCAGCAGCTTCGACCACCCCGGGCCGCGGAGTTTGAGCCGGCCCGTCGCGGAGCACGGATTCGGCCGCTGGACTGGCTTACCGTCGCCCGGCGGGGTCACAGCATCAGAAGCCTGGATCGCCTCAGCGCAGAGGGAGAAGAAAGCGGGAAGAGACAGAGACTTTAAGACTTTTGCCTCCATCACAGTGAGGAGGTGCCTGGTGAACTCACTGTGGTGGATGTTAATTTGTGTTTATTGTGTGTTTTGTCATTTATTATATGTATGACTGCAGGCAACGAAATTTCGTTCAGACCGAAAGGTCTGAATGACAAATAAAGGAATCTCTCTAATCTCTCTAATCTCTCTAATCTCTCTAAACTGCCTTGAAAGGTGTGAAACAGTAGTCACGTTAATCAGCCGCTGATGGGCCACAGCCGTACCCCGGCAACAAGTCTGTCTCGGCTCGCCCGCCATGGTACGGGGAACCGCTTGTAGAGGGAAGCAGCCGATCTCCACCCCTGCTCGTCCCCGAGGACTGGGAACCGGAGAGAGGGAGGGAGGAGGGAGTCGGCGACGGCAGCAGACGCTGGACAAAGGGCCTGTAAGAGCCAGGGGTCTTGCATTCCGCGCCGTCAAGGTCGGCTGCGGGAGGCGCCCCCGGGCACAAAGGCTGAAGGTGGCCGGGCAAGGAGAGGGACGACAGTTCGCTGGATTATCCGGACGGAGGTGACAGCTGCTTTTATGGCACAGCTGCAGCTGGGACTTTGAAAAATGTGTCAAAACCTGGCAACTCTTGCATATGGACTCAGCGGGCTGTTTCTATGCATGCATTCTGTACGTAACCGGGGATTGTACTTGTGTATGGCAATAAGCACACTTCCAGATTCAGGGACAGTTACTTCCCAGCTGTTATCAGGCAACTGAATCATCCTATCACAAACCCGAGAGCGATCCTGAGCCACTACCCACCTCACTGGAGACCCTCGGACTATCTTTGATCAGACTTTACCTGGCACTAAACGTTATTCCCTTGATCCTGTATCCGTACACTGTGGACGGCCTAATTGCAATTATGTATAGTCTTTCCGCTGACTAACTAGCACGCAACAAAAGATTTCACTGTACCTCTTATGTACCACGTGACAATAAACTAAACTCAAACTCAATGTGCAAACAAAAAGAAATTCACTGTACCTTGGCACATGTGATAATAAAACACAAAAGAACCATTGAATTTGATTACAATGATCTTTAAATCCCCTTCCCTACACTTCCACGAGCAGTTCTGTGCAATGGTGGAGGGGGTAGTACGTACCATCTGTGCCTTGGCCTGCAGGGGCATTGCCTGCTGTGCAGCACTAGTCACTGTGACCGCCCGTGTGACCTGCCCTGGGTTAGGCGGCTTAGCTACTCCAGAGGCAGCTGCAAGTGCAGTAGCTGGAGTGGCAGGTTTTTGTAGGCACTGCTGAATGAAGGCCTGCGGGTTTGGCGTCTGCTTCCGCAAGGCAGGTAAACTTCGCTGCAAGGCAAAAAAAGTTTCCATGAGACATCATTCTTTATTGAGATCAAGTTGCATAACAGTTGTACATCATCTTGGGGCAGAGCAGCTGGTAGAGCCAGAGACCCGGCTTCGATCCTAACCTTGGGAGCTGTCTGTGTGGAGCTCTCCCTGCGACCATGTTGGTTTTCCCCGCTACAGCGTGGGATGTCTCCTTTGGCCCACAAGCCTACGCCAACCATCGATCACCCGTACACACTAGTGTTGTTCTGTTATCCCACTTTCTCATCCACTCCCTACACAACAGGAGCAATTTACAAAGGGCCAATTAACCTACAAATGTAGGTTATGCGGAGGAAACCGGGGCACCCGGAGGAAACCGACAAAGTCACAGGGAGAACGTGCAAACTCCACACAGACAGCATCCTAGGTCAGGATAGAACCAGGGACGTTAGCGCAGTGAGGAAACGGCTCTACCCTGCACCACTGTGCCGCCCCATTGAGGTCTGAATTAATGATCGATATACACGAGCTAATAACCTCCAATACAACTGGGGAATTTAAACTCCGTTAATTAAATACGTATGGAATAAAAGAATAAAATCACGGCAAATTTCCTTCGCCAACGCCCAAAAGTGAACCAGATGAAATTTCTGACAACCTCCCACTTTCATGGACACATTTAGTGAGTTTAGTTTAATGTCACATGTACATAGGTACAGTGAAAAGCTTTTTTGTTGTGTGCTATCCAGTCACCAGTTAGCGGAACATAGGATTACAATTGAGCCAGTGTTCAGATACAGGATAAAGGGCAAAACATTCAGTGCAAGATAAAGACCAGTAAAGTCCAATTAAAGTTAGTCCAATGGAGTAGATAGCAGATCAGAACAACTCGCTAGTTGATGATCGGATGGTTCAGTTGCCTGATAACTGTTCCGAAATCTGGAGGTGTCCGTTTTCACACTTTTGTACCTCTTGCCCGAGGGTAGAGGGGAGAAGGAGGAGTGGCCAGGGTGCAACTCGCCGACAAGTCCAACAGTTCACAAGGTGGCAGCAGTGAGCTGCTGACAAGGCAATTCAGGATGGGCAGTGATCACTGGTCTTGCGAGACGGCCACAACCAGTGCATGAATAAAGAAGCTAGAGGCCTTTTAAGTATGTAATTATATTAACATTGATACCTTGCCAATTAACTAGAGCGAAAATTAAACTACGAGCTTTGCAACAGCCACAAGATAATGTGCTCCACAGACTAAGTGGATACATCAACTTTAATTAATCAATTTTCAGCTTTGGAATTTAGTTTAGTTTAGAGCTAGAAAGCGAAACAGGCCCTTCGGCCCACTGAGTCCGCACCAACCAGTGATCCCCACACATTAACACTATCCTACACACACTAGGAACAATTTACATTTATACCAAGCCAATTAACCGATAAACTTGTATGTCTTTGGCATGTGGGAGGAAAACGAAGATTTCGGAGAAAACCCAAGCAGGTCATGGGGAGATTGTACAAACTCCCTGCAGTCAGAATCGAACCTGGATATCTGGCGCTGTAAGGCAGCAATTCTACCACTGTGCCACCGTGCTCCACATGTGTGAAGGAGTCTTGCGGGGCAACTTTTAAGGTCAATATAAGACTCAACATTTTTAAGAACTTGATACTTGAAAACTACAAGGTGGTGCCAGAAAGCCCCTAATGTGTATGAAAATGGAATAACACAGAATCAGTGTGAACGGGTGGTCAATGGACAGTATGGACACAGTGGGCCGAAGGGCCCTTTTCCATTCTGTATTTTTCATATATAAAAAAACACAAGCATTCAATAAGCAAGGATTCTTCTCAGGCGGGTACAATAAGCAAGGGTTCTTCAGACTAGTACACATTTATGGCTACAAGCAATGTCACAAAGTGGTTACCTTGAGAAAAGGCACAAGGTAAGGCTGTGGGGAAGACTTGAGCTCTTGGTACAGCTGGCTTGTGAATTCCTCCGCTTCCAACTTCCCATCCTGATGGAAAACAAAGCACATTTCAAGACTGGAATTAATAGGGCAATGTGGTCACAGATGCTGGAGTAACTCAGCGGGACAGGCAGCATCTCTGGAGAGGAATGGGTGAAGTTTCGGGTCGCGGCCCCATCTTCAAACTCTGGCCTCGACCCGAAACGTCACCCATTCCTTCTCTCCAGAGATGCTGCCTGTCCCGCTGAGTTATTCCAGCATTTTGTGTCTATCTTCGATTTAAACCAGCATCTACAGATCTTTCCTGCACAATGTAGTCACAGAATTACCTGAAGCCAACGACACACAAAGTGCTGGAGTAACTGAGCGGGCCAGGCAGCATCTCTGGAGGGCTTGTAGAGGTGTATAAAATCATGAGAGGAATAGATTGGGTAGATGCACACTCTTGCCCAGAGTTGGGGAATCGAGGAACAGAGGACATCAGAAACTTAGATCAAAGATGGAGACTATTTAATATATTTCATCCACACCTATGCTGTGTGATCCATACACCCAAGTCCCACTTCCCAGCTCTCAGCCCACGACCCTCTGTGTTCATCCAGAGACTTGTTATGAAGGAAATTTCAGCCTCAATCACCTTAACAGTTCCAAAACCTTGGCCAATTTTGAAAACTATTCCTCAACCAGTTTAGTTTAGCTTAGAGACACAGCATGAAAACAGGCCCTTCGGCCCACCAAGTCTGCGCCAACCAGCAATCCGGGTACACTAGTTCTAACACACATACTAGGGACAATTTACAGACGCCAATTAACCTACAAACCTGCACGTCTTTGGGATGCGAGAGGAAACCGGAGCACCCAGAGAAAACCCACATGGTCACAGGGAGAAAATACAAACTGGAAAAAGATTCGGATCCGAAACGTCACCCATCCTTTTTCTCCAGAGATGCTGCCTGACCCGCTGAGTTACTCAAGCATTTTGTATCCATCTTCGGCGTAAAGCAGCATCTACAGTTTCTTCCTATACAAACTCTGGACATCCAGCACCGACCGGTAGTCAGGATTGAACCCAGGTTTCCGGCACTACAAGGCAACAACTCCACTGCTGCGCCATTGTGACGTCCTTATCCTTCTCCGCATTACCTCAAAACTACAGCCTTTGAGGTTATCGGGCAACTGAACCATCCGACCAACAACTAGAGAGCGATGCTGAGCTACTACCTACCTCATTGGAGGCCCTCAGTCTATCTTTGATCGGACTGTACTGGACTTTATCGTGCACTAAACATTATTCCCTTTATCCTGTATCTGTACACTGTGGACGGCTCGATTGTAATCACCTAGCGTCTTTCAGCTGCCTGGTTAGCAGGTAAAATAAAGCTTGTCACTGTACCTCGGTACACGTTACAATAAACTAAACATACATTTTGAAAGGGGAACAATATTTAAGGGAATATTTCTTACCAGTAGCTTCTGCACCAAAATTTTCACATTGTTGGACATCTGCATTGACTGGGACCCACTGGAAGCAAGTTTAATTAATGTTGCAAGAAAGTTCTTGCATTTCTTCACATTTTCCAACGTTTCCTACAAAAGGGACCAGAAAGCAAGATGAACACAAGGACAAAAGGCGCTCACAGACTACTCAGTCTTGGATTCCCCCACCAGTGTGTAATAGACCCCAATGATCATAGCAAATGAACATCAATACAATATGCCCCAGCATTCAATCTAACAAGCCTTGTCAGTATAACTTAGTTTAACTTGGCATCATGTTCGGCACTGACACTATGGGCCAAAGGGGTTGTTCTATGTTCTGTCCACAGAATAATTGCAAGCCTTTGTGTATCATCTTTGTGTATTAAAGAAAACTATTTAGTGAGCACAAGTAACTGGAGTAAGTGTGTCACCATCGATCACCCATTCACACTAGCTCTGTTATCCCACTTGCTCATCTGCTCCCCACACATTAGAGGCCATTTACAGAGGGCCAATGAACCTACAAACCCGTACACATTTGGGGCGTGGGAGGAAACCCACATGGTCACAGGGAGAACGTGCAAACTCCACAGACAGCGAGCACCCGATCCCGGTTAGTATCGATCCTGGGTCTCAGGCGCTATGAAGCATGAGCTCTACCCGCTGCACGACTGTGTCGCCCCATTTTATACAGGAACTCAAAAGCAAGGATCAGCCACACAGCTGCTGAACCACACGGCCGATCTAAATTTGGCCTCAACCCTTGTCTCTTCCTCAAACGGTCCACCTTTTAGGTGGCACGTCATGTCACAGACCCCCCAGGATTGAACAAGTTGGAGCATCGCTTGTGGTACAGGTCGCCCCATTGCAGGAAGGACGTGGAGGCTTTGGAAAGGGTTGCAGAGGAAGTTTACCAGAATGATGCCCAGATTAGGTCCCCTTGGGATGAGGGGGCCATGCTGCGTCTCTACACTAAACTAAACATAGAAAATGTGGCATCCTTTACAAAAGGCAAGCATAGATGAACAACACTCAGTGGCAAAAGGAAGTGTCCCAGACTGTTACACCATCACCCACCACCTATGCCCCAAGCAAAGGATCAATGAATCAATCAAAATGTTGGTTTTATATCAATCGATCGAGACATTGGTTAGATAATCTTACCGGTGAAGCACTGGTTTGTACAACTTGCACGGCGGCCGAATGATTTACAGGCGTTGATTGTTTCGCCGCTACTATTGATGGGAATTTTGTTGCAATGGCTCCAGTCACAGGCTGCGACTTTATAACATGGAGAGAATTATTAGAACCCGACACAATTGCTCAGCTGATTAATGACACTTTTTATTACCTTAATAAATCCATAAGCTGCAAAATAAAAATCACAACCCAGTTCTGGGTGGAGAATGCAAGGGCAGCATTACTTGCCCACCCAAATTGTTTTTGAGTAGTTAGCAGTGAGCTGCCTTTTTGAACAAAAGATAGGCACAAAGTGCTGGAGTAACTCAGCGGGTCAGGCAGCATCGCTGGAGAACACGGATAAGTGACTTTTCGGGTCGTGACCATTCTTCAGACCGATTGGGGGGGGGGGGGGGTTGCCTTCTTGAATGACCGTAGCCCTTGTGGTGAAGTTACTCCTATCGTCCTGTTGGATAGGGTATCGCAGAATCCGGACCCAGAGATGAAGGACTAAATCTCTTTGCATTTGGACAGGTTCGCAGATACGAAGGTTTAAAGGGATACGAGCCAAACGCAGGCAGTTGGGACGGGTACAGATGGGGCATGTTGACGGCGTGGGCAGGTTGGGCCGAAGGGCCTGTTTCTGTGCTGTGTGACTCTATGACTCAAAGTCAAGATAGTGCCCAACACACACAATCGTACAATTGTTACAACATGAAAGGAAGCCGTTTGGTCCATCAAGTCTATACTGGCTCAAGATCAATTGTGTCACTGCCATTGCAAAAGAGCATTGCAAGTTTGTGTGCCCATCTATTGGTCCGAGGGGTCCAGACCCAAATCGTCTCCTAGCCATATTCTCCAGATATGCTGCCTGACCCGCTGAGATGCTCCTGCACTGTTCTTTTTTGTAGATCAGCATCTGCAGTTTCTTGTTTCTACATAAAACAAGATTAATCAACTCAAGATTCAAGAGACAAGAGTGCTTATCGACTCTGAGAAAGGGTCCAGACCAGAAAGGTTGCTTATCCATTCCATCCACAAGTACGCCCTGACCCTAAGTTTCTCCAGTACTCTGCCCTTTCACAAGCTGTGTGCATGTGTGGGGAGGAACTGCAGATGTTGGTTTAAACCAAAGACAGACACAAAAAGCTGGAGTAACTCAGCGGGTTAGGCAGCATCTCCGGAGAAAAGGAATTCATTTGTCCTAAGTACCATCAATATCACTTGTTTCCCTTTCCCCCGACTCTCAGTCTGAAGAAGGATCCAGGCCCAAAACGTCACTTATCCTTTTCTCCAGGGATGCTGCCTGACCTGCTGAGTTACTCCAGCATTTTGTGTCTGTCTTCCTTTCAAAAGCAATGTTTGATTATGTCTGCTCAGAGTTCACAGGCATCGAGGAACAGCTTTGAGCGACATTCATGCTGTAAACCAGTCATCAACCTGACGCCACCTCGTTCAAATCTCCTCTCAATCGTCTTTGCTACCAAAATCCATCCTTCCTGGTACCATCTTGTAAATCTGCACCCATCTCCAGGCCCTTCACATCCATCCTCGAGTGCTGTGGCCAGAACTGGAAGCAACACTCCAGTTACGGACACACTGGTGCCTTCTACAGTTGAGACAAATTCCCTGTATTTGTGCCACTTTCAAACGGCAGGCACTCTCACATGCTTCACAAACTGCTCTCTCATCGCACACTGCCCCCTGCTGACAGCATCCAAAAAGTGCCTGAAATAACCAAGAGCATTCAATTTTTTATTTCAAAAATAAATTGACACCAGAATTTTCTTCTTCTTTTTTTTAAATATAAACATTGGGGAGCAGTGGTGGAGTTGCTGCCTCACAGTGCCATAGACCCGGGTTCGATCCCAACTGCGGGTACAGTCTGTACGGAGTTTGTACGTTCTCCCTGTGACCGTGTGGGTTTTCTCAGGGTGCCCCAGTTTCTACCCACACTCCAAAGACGTACAGGTTTGTAGGTTAATTGGCTTCGGTAAAATTGTCACTAGTGTGTAGGATTGTGTGAGGGTAGGGGGATCATTAGTCGGTGCGAACTCGGTGGGCCAAAGGGCCTTTTTCCGAGGTGTATCTCCAAACTAAACGGTGCAAAAACTCTTCCTACATTCCCAGTGTCTATATCCCCACCAGACTCTGGCCCTCAATGTCCAGCAGCGGAAGGACCTTAGACCTAGCGTTGGCTGCACCAAGCTTCGGTGCGTCCCTCAGCATGTACACCTGCAGTCTGGAATAGGCCAGTCAGCAACATTCCCAGATTAGTTAGTTAGTTCGGTTTATTGTCACATGTACAGTGAAAAGCTTTTGGTGCATGCTAACCAGTCAGTGGAAAGACTGTACACGATTACAATCGAACTGTCCACAGTATATGGATACATGATAAAGAGACTAATGTTTAGTGTAAGATAAAGTCCAGTAAAGTCTGATCAAAGATAGTCGGAAGGTCCCCAATGAGGTAGATAGTAGTTCAGCACCATTCTCTAGTTGTTGGTAGGATGGTTCAGTCGCCTGATAACAGCTGGGAAGCAACTGTCCCTAAATGTGGAGGTGTGCGTTTTCACACTTCTGCACCTCTTGCCTGAGGGGAGAGGGGAGAGGGGAGAAGAGAGAAGTGGGAGTGGCCAGGGTGAAACTCGTCCTTGATTATGCTGATGGCCTTGCCAAAACAGCGTGAAGAGGAGGTGGAGTCAATGGAAGGGAGGTTGGTTTGTGTGATGGTCTGGGCTGTGTCCACAATTCTCTGCAATTTCTTGCGGTCTTGGGCGGAGCTGTCCCTAAACCATGCTGAGGACCCTAGACTGTGGTCATTCCCCTCAGAGCCTTGGCGTTGGCTGCACAACGAGACCCTCAGCACGTACTGCTGCAGTCTGGAATGGGCCAGTCAGCAACATTCCCTGATGGACGTCTCGCTGTGCTGGGAGACCAACAAGTTTCAGGAAGTCCAAAGAAAGTCTTTCACAGATTTAAACTTTGCCAATACGGTACTGATCAGCGATCACCCCACACATGAACCTAGCCACTCGGGACACATTTACAACTTAGAGGCTAATCAACCTACAAACCTGTACATCTTTGGAGTGTTGGAGTGTAGGAGGAAACCGGAGCACCCCAAGAAAACCCCTACAAAACATACATAAACTCTGTACAGAGAGCATCTGTAGTCAGGATCGAACCAGGATCTCTGGCGCAGTAAGGCAGCAAATCTACCGCTACGCCACTGTGCCGAGTTGATGAACTTCCGACAGCACCGATGTCCGTCTCCAAATGTGACCCTGGGAACAGCCCGTAAATCAGAGTCCCCTCCTCTCTTATGGAGTTGTTCGGGATAAACTGTGACAAGGACTGCATCCTTCTCCAGACCTTCTTTACAAATCTACACTCTGCAAAGAGGTGGCCAACCATTGCTTCTCCAAGAATACTTGAACCGCCTGGACATGGAAGCCAATGGACACAGAGAGATGGGGATTACTGCAGAAGAGTACCACCAATGAGTTGGGCTGAATGGCCTGTTTCCATGTTGTGCTATGCCATGACTACCATTTAAGGATTTATACATCTGTATTCCCCATTCCCTACATTCCTGCACAAATGTGCTAGTTCGACTAACTGGTTTAGATTTAGGTTTCTTACTGTCATGTGTACTGAGGTACAGTGAGAATATTTTGTTTGTGCGCTATCTAATTAAATCTGAATATACTATTTTAAGGCGAGGGGGAAAGACGTAGGAGACCAAGAGATAACTTTTTTTATTACACAAACGGTGGTGGGCGTATAGAACGAGCTGCCAGAGGAGGTAGTTGAGGCAGGTATTATCGCAACGTTTAAGAAACATTTAGACAGGTGCATGGATAGGACAGGTGTAGAGGGACATGGGTCAAACGTAGGCAGGTGGGACGAGTGTAGATGGGGCATGTTGGTCGGCATGGACAAGTTGGGCCGAAGGGCCTGTTTCCACGCTGTATCATTCTATGACAATACATGAAGACTATCAAGCCAAACAAAAGTGCGACAGGTGGAGCAAACAGAAAGATACCAGAGTATTTAGGAAAGAACTGCAGATGCTGGTTTAAATCGAAGGTATAGACATAAAAAGCTGGAGTAACTCAGCGGGACAGGCAGCATCTCTGGAGGGAAGGAATGGGTGACGTTTCGGGTCGAGACCCTTCTTCAGTCTGAAGAAACGTCACCCATTCCTTCTCTCCAGAGATGCTAGATACCAGAGTATGTAATTTTCGTAGAATATGGTCTCATATTTTAAGTGCATAACCTAGCTTACCTGTATTAAAACCTATACATACCTTAATATTTAATGTGAAAGACTACACCTCTTCCGCCTTACCACAACACTGTGGCAGGGGAGGTTTTTTTTTAAAGAGATAGTGGGTCTCAAAGTAACGAGATTCTTACTCGTGCTAAATGAAAGCCCTTTAGCTGACAAAAGTATAGTTCACATCTAATGATCGCAGTTGGAAATAAAGCAGAGCACCACGGCAGAATTAAGAATTAAAAATTTATTATAATTTGATACTATGTTGTACCGCTGACTAGTGTAACAGTCCCAAAGTCCCAGTCCCAAAGAGCATCACTGGAGAAAAAGGATAGGCAACGTTTCGTGTCGAGACCTTTCTTCAGAAAAGAAGGCCTGAAGGGTTCCGACCAGAAACGTCACCCATCCATTTTCTCCCGAGATGTTGCCTGACCCGCTGAGTTACTCCAGCACTTTGTGTCTATCTTTGGTATAAACCAGCATCTCCAGTTCTTTGTTTCTACAGATAGACTCCAGTTCTTTGTTTCTACAGATTTTGCTAACTTCAAGTTTCTCTCTCCCTCTTTCTCACCCTCATTGCCATACTAGTTTTACTGTCATTCTGTTGAGTTCCTCTGTCTGTATACTCATTGTCACCTATCCCACAGCCAACAATGGACCATTGTGGGCTCCATATTTCCATGATTATCGCTACTTTTTGCGTATCTTCCATTCATTTCTCCTAAGTACCATCTACATGTAAAGAAAGTGAAGAAAGCGAATGGTATGTTAGCATTCATAGCAAAAGGATTTGAGTATAGGAGCAGGGAGGTTCTAATGCAGTTGTACAGGGTCTTGGTGAGACCACACCTGGAGTACTACGTACAGTTTTGGTCTCCTAATCTGAGGAAGGACATTCTTGCCATAGAGGGAGTACAGAGAAGGTTCACCAGACTGATTCCTGGGATGTCAGGACTTTCATATGAAGAAAGACTGGATAGACTCGGCTTGTACTGCTAGAATTTAGAAGATTGAGGGGGGATCTTATAGAAACTTACAAAATTCTTAAGGGGTTGGACAGGCTAGATGCAGGAAGATTGTTCCTGATGTTGGGGAGGTCCAGAACAAGGGGTCACAGTTTAAGGATAAAGGGGAAATCTTTTAGGACTGAGATAAGAAAAACATTTTTTACACAGAGAGTGGTGAATCTCTGGAATTCTCTGCCACAGAATGTAGTTGAGGCCAGTTCATTGGCTATATTTAAGAGAGAGTTAGATGTGGCCCTTGTGGCTAAAGGGATCAGGGGATATGGAGAGAAAGCAGGGGATATGGAGAGAATGGCTATGCAGGCTCGAATGGCCGAATGGCCTACTCCTGCACCTATTTTCTATGTTTCTATGTTTCTACATCTCTTCCCCTTTCCTCTGACTCTTAGTCCGAAGGGTCTCGACCCAAAATATCCTCTATTCCTTTTCTCCAGAGATGCTGCCTGACCCGTTGAGTTACTCCAGCATTCTGTGCCCGTCTTTGGTGTAAACAAGCATCTGCAGTTCCTCTCTACACCCTACAGCTGAGCATCTTGCCTGTATACACCAATCCCACGTGCACACATTAGGACCATATCCTTCCATGTCTTTTGGATTCAAATGCATAATGTAACATTTCCACAGTACATTTCTCACCTGCACTAGAGTGATGCGCTGTGGTAGAGAGTTTGTCTGGATTGGAGCTTGCAATTGGTTTGTCTGCTGGGCACCAAGTGGCTTCATTTGATTGGCAACTGTCTGCGTTCGAATAGTCTGGCAGAAGACCAAGAGAAATACAAAATATTAAAGTAGTTAACAGAATGGAACATAGAACAGTACAGTACAGGAACAGGCCCTTTGGCTCACAACATCTGTGCTGAACACGATGCCAAGACCAACTTATCTGCCTACACGAGATGGCAGAAGAGAGAGTACCCGGGGGGGAGGCAGGTCCTTGGTTACGCTGGTGGCCTTGCCGAGGCTGTGTGAAGTATAGATAGATTTATACAATTAGAAGTAAAAAAAACACAAAATGCTGGAGGAACTCAAGTGTGCCAGGCAGCATCTGTGGAGAATCACATTGCTTCTGTCCATTGAACATAGAACAATACTGCACAGGAAGTGGTTCATTGGCCCAATGTCTGTGCTGAACACGATGCCAAAACTAACTCATCTGCCTGAACATAATCCATATCCCTTCACATCCACATGCCTATCTGCCTCCACCGCCATCCCTGCCAGCACGTTCTGACCACCCTCGCCATTTAAAAAAAAACTTTGCACATCTCCTTTAAACCTTGCCCCCTTCCAACTTAAAGTAGGTATGTTACAAAACTTACCTTCAGTCGCGCTGTAATTCTGCCACTGGCCGTGTGCGCGATTTTGGCGCCTTTAAGGGGGGGCGGGGTCAAAACACGGGTTTCTCCTCCCTTGTCCTGAATTATATTTAGTTGGAGTACAAGCGTTGGCTGAAGAATCGTTCCTAGCGGCGTTTTGTGAATTTTTTATTTTTATTAAATCGTCAATGTCAGCGCTAGAGTAATTTTAAAAGCAGCTCCTGAAGCGTCAACGCCGATAACGGGGACGGATTTCACACACGGGACAGGTAAACGAAAGTGGTTTATTTAAATGTATAAAAGTGCTTCTTAAGAAGCCTTTAATTCACATTTTTTCATGCGAAACGGTGATTTTATTCCCCGAACTAACGGCAGTATTTTTCATGCCGTTACGGGGTTAAATTCACCGCAAATGAACGTTCCAAAAGATCGCGTTCCAGAAATCCTCACTCACAAGATGATTTAAATTACCATTAATTTACAGGTATTAAACATTCAATTCCTTCCATTTGGCCTGTAAATTCATGAAAATGAGATTTAAAAATTATGTTATATTGTGAATTATTGTGTGAATGTTATTTGGACACAGGCTATTTAAAAATGTTAATCTATTCTTAAGAAATTGATAGATGTTTAGATCTAGTAATTGAATTTTGTAATTAGCTACAATTAGGTAACTAACTAATTATATGCTTTACTTTCATGTCTTCTAAGTAAGATTGTTTCATATTTGTTTCAGAATGCTTCAATCTATAATAACTGAAAATTTCTTTCAGTTATCTTAATTTTTAAGAAAGTTATGGGCTTTTAACTGTCCTCGATCACAGCTTTTGTGTTAAGTCAATGGAAAAGCAATAGGGAACAAGATGCTAATTTCCGAGTATGCAAATGGCCATAACTTCTTTAATACTAAAGATATGAAAGAGAATTAGGTGTCAAATTAAACTTCTTTTTATGCTTTATCTGATGGGATAAATTGCAGACTTTATTTTTTAAATCTCAAAATTTTGTAACTTTGCTACTTAAAGCCATGTCCTTTATCCTGTATCTGTACACTGTGGATGGCTTGATTGTAATCATGTATTGTCTTTTAATTGACTGGATCACACGCAACTAAAAAGCTTCTCACTGTACCTCAGTACATGTGACAATACTAAAACTAATAATAAACTATACTATCTCAGCTTTCTTATTTCCACCCTGAGAAAAAAATGGTCTGATCGTCTACCCTGTCTATGCCTGTCATAATAATATATGCTTGTCAAGTCCCCTCTCCGGACTCGACAAAAAAATCCAGATCTGTCCAACCTCTCCCTGTAGCCAGAGCTGCCAAGTTTTGTCAGAGCATTTCAGTAGTCTAGTTCCTGAAAATTAGTATTTTGCTGAGGAAATCAGTATTTTTTACGCGATGCCATTTTGCTGAAAAAAAATGTTTTTTTAAATGTGCGGTCATACCTATGTAAGCGTACAAGAATGCATAACTTTGCTACCAATTGACACGTCTTCTACGCACCTTACTTGCCAGTGCCTTCATTGCCATCTCTTTGTATACTTCTGTTTGAACGTCTGCTTTACGCTTTTAGCACCAGATGATGATGTAGAAGCTATTTCGGAAGCCTCCCTCTCCCCCTCCCCCTCCCTCTCTCCTTACTTTTTTTCTCCCTCCCTCTCTTCTTCCCTCCCTCCCTCCCCGAACACTGTGACCCATAGCACTGTGGCCATAGTGCTGTGTGTAAAGCCCATAGCGCTGTGTGTAAAGCCCATAGTGCTCCAGGTGGTAGCGCTATAATTAGACCCATAGCGCTGTTCGTTTAAATTTCCACGCGCTAAACTGACAGCGCTGTTTAAACCTGGAACGGGACAGGCATATCAAGCTTACAAAAATAATCATCCAGATCTTGAAATTTAAAATACTAATAGATTTAATCTGCTATAATTTTTAGAGTTACAGTATGACTTTTTATATCCTTGCATTCTTTAAGCAGCAAGATGAAACAGGAAGTCGGGCCGATTTTTAAAAAATCCGTATTTTACAAAGCAAATCCATACATCCGTCTTCTTATCACATTTCCGTACAAAATACGGAAAATGCGTACTACTTGGCAGCTCTGTGTAACTAATACCTAACCCAGTCAACATTATGGTAAACCTCTTCTGCACCCTCTCCAAAGTGTCCACATCCTTCCTATAATGGGGCGACCAGAATTGTGCACAAACTCCAAATTTGTCCGAAACAGAGACTTTGAGCTGCAACATGATTTCCAATTAGTGGTAGAGTTGCTGCCTCACAGCGCCAGAGGCCCGGGTTCGAAACCGGACTACAGGTGCTATATGGAGTTTGCACCTTCTGTGTGCATTGCCTCCCACATTCCAAAGATGTGCAGGTTTGTAGGTTAATTGGCTTCTGTAAATTGTGTAGGATAAAACGAGTGTGTGGGTGATTGCTGGTTGGCACAGACTCAGTGGGCCGAGGGGCCTGTTTCCACCCTATATATTTAAACTAAAACTAATGCAGGTATCATGCTGTAGTACTTTTAGTTTAGTTTAGATATACAGTGTGTAAGCAGGCCCTTCGGCCCACCGAGCCCGTGCCAACCAACGATCCCCGCACATTAACACTACCCTACATATACTAGGGACAATTTACAATTATACCAAACCAATTAACCTACAAACCTGCACGTCTTTGGAGCCAGGGGGAAACCGGAGCACCCATAGAAACCCCACGGGGTCAAGAGGAGAACATACAAACTTCAAGCAGACAGCACCTGTAGTCAGGATTGAACCCAGGTCTTTGGTGCTGTGAGGCAGCAACTCTACCGCTGCGCAATCATGCCACCCATAAATTAGAAATCACGTTGCGGCTCAAAGTCCCTGGTCAGGCCAAGCCCCTGTTGCCATGCTGTATCTCTGAAACTAATGCAGGCATCATGTTGCAGCAGCTGAAGATGCATCAGGAAAATAGTAGAGGCCTTACCTGCACGTTGGAGATTCGGACAGTGTGCGTAGTACCGGGTGCAGCGGCAGAGGTGCTGCCGGCTCTCTGTGCTTGCGCTCGAGCCTTGGCCTGAGCCTGAGCAAAGGCCTTCTGTGGTACCAGCACCAGCTGCCCACTGTCACTCCGCACAAGGACCATACCTGCAACAAGAGAGCGCAGTTGCACAACGTCAAATGGCACACTGGTGTTGACAGATAAAAGGTCATCCAAACAAAAGCACAGATTAAAACCGCGTGTGCCAATGTATGCCATACAAACAAAACATCTGCAGTTCTTTGTTTAAGAAGGAACTGCAGATGCTGGAAAATCGAAGGTAGACAAAAATGCTATAGAAACTCGGCAGGTGAGGCAGCATCTATGGAGCGAAGGAAATAGGCAACGATTCAGGCCGAAACCCTTCAATCTGCCCTTATCTGGCAAGCAATTACCAGACTATCAAGAGAAAAAAAGCATAGGCCAGCACCCACCTACCCATTTAATGTGATCAACAACCTTGAATTTATGTAGCGCCTCCTGAGCATTTCCCTCTCACAGCTTGGTTTTGGAACAGGGAAAAGGGTTTCAGCCCGAAACGTTGCCTATTTCCTTCGCTCCATAGATGCTGCTGCACCCGCTGAGTTTCTCCAGTATTTTTGTCTACCTTTGGTTTTGGAACAGTTCTGCCCAAGATTGCAGGATATTGTAGTTGTGGATATACCCCCAGACCATCGCACAGAGCAAACTCCCCACCATCGACTCCATCTACACTGCACACAGCCTCGGAAAAGCAGCCAACATAATCAAGCCGGGAACGAGTCCGAGGAAGGGCCCCCATCCGAAACATCGCCTATACGTGTTCTCAAGGATGCCGCCTGACCCACTGAGTTATTCCAGCACTGTGACATTTATTCAAACATAAACCAAGACTGTCCCACCCTGGTCATTTCTTCTTCTCTCTGCTCCCGTCTGTCAGAACTCAAAGCTTGAAAGCGCGCACCATCTGATTCAGGAATAGTTTCTTCCCCTCTGTTATCAGGCTTCTGAACAGTCCTTCCATAAACTAGGGCACTGTCCGATTCACCTCTACCCCTTTGCTGACATTGGACTTTGTCTCTGGAACTGATGCGCTACAATGCTGAGAACTATATTCAGCACTCTATATCTTCCCCTTTGCTCTACCTATTGTACTTGAGTTTGACTTGATTGCATTTATATACAGTGCTGATCTGTTTGGATAGCATGCAAAATTAGGCTTTTCACTGTACCTCAATACACGTGACAATAATAAAACGAAAACGAAAACATCCCAAGCAGAAGCAAATAGAAAGTTTCAAACAAGGGCACCTTAGGTTTAAATGAAAACTGGAAAATTCCAGAAATCACTGGAAACTGCAAAGTGACACTGTCCACAATCTCTCGCTTTTTCTACTGGGCCACTGACAGCCTCAGCCAAGATATTTTCATTCCTCTACTTTCCCTCTCCCCGACTCTCATTCTGAAGGGTCTTAATCCAAAACGTCACCTATTCATTTTCTCCAGAGATGCTGCCTAACCCGCTGAGTTACTCCAGCGTTTCGTGTCTGTCTTCAGCCAGGATTAGATTGATGTCCCAATGAAAGGATTCACTGTGTCTATACAAACTAGAGCTGGAATTCAATACCACGTCCACAGGCCATTCAGCCCATCATCCATTCCGACCATTCATCGCCTGTTCACACTAGGTTTGTACTCTACATCCACATTCCCCGCATGCACTCCCTACACAGGGGTAAGTTACAGAGGGCCAATTAGCCTACAAACCCATATGTCTTTTGGGTGTGGGAGGAACCCAGAGTACCCAAAGGAAACCCACGCAGTCACAGGGAGAACATGCAAACTCCACATTGACAGTACCCGAGGTCAGGATCGAACCCGGGTATCTAGTAGAGAGGAAACAGCTCCACCAGCTGCATCATTTGGTCAGCATTGACTAGTTGAGTCAAAAGGCTGTTTCTATGCTGTGTGTCTAGATGAATAATGTTTTAACCAGTGTACAATAGGAGGCGCAACTATAGTTTAGTTTTAAGAAATGAAGCCGAACAGGTTGATGGAATGTCACAGTATACTTTTTTTACTGGAGGAAACAATTTGATTAGTCAGCATAATTATAGAGTATATATATAGGGCATAGCTTTAATGTGAGATGGGCGGCACAGGATAATGCAGATGTTCTTGTGACAGGTACAGAATTAGGCTATTCGGCTCATCGAGTCTACTCCGTAATTCACTCATAGCTGATCTATCTTTCCCTCTCAACTCCATTCTCCTGCCTTCCTCGCCATAACCCCTGACACCCCTAATCAAGAATCGGTCAATCTCCGCTTTAAAAATACCCATTGGTTTGGGCTCCACAGCTGTCCATGGCAATGAATTCCACAAATTCACCACCCTCTGACTAAAGAAAATTTTCCTTATCTCCTTTCTAAAGGTACATCTTTTTATTCTGAGCCTACGGCCTCTGGTCCTAGACTCTCCCACTCATGGAAACTCCTCCACTTCCACTCCCTCCAGGACTTTTAGTTCAGTTTATTGTCACGTATAACCAGTCAGCAGAAAGACAATACACAAGGGCCCGGGATGGCACCACAGAGGCATGAAGTGGGGCGTCCACGGTGGCGGTAGCGGCGAAGCCTCGCGACGATGGGGCCTCGGCGGTGGTGATGCCTCGCGGGTCGTCCCACCGTCGATGAGAGCATGGAGGAACCGCCTAAGGGGGAGGGGAAGAACAATGGAGCACCCGGCATGTGGGGACCACCATGAGGGAGGAGGTGCTAGAACAATGGACAATGTGGGGCGGGGGGGTTAATGGGGTCCCAGCGTGGAGGAATTGTTGGGGGGGGGGGGACAAAATGGAGAGCTGCGTGCTTTGTAACTTTGTCAGCACCGTAGGTGGTGGCTATTTGTATACATTGTGTATGCAAGCAAAGAATCTCACTTTGCCTAGTCACGTCACAACAAAGTATTCCTAATTACAATCGACCCATCTACAGCGAGGTACATAAGGGAATAACGTTTAGTGCAGGGTAAAGCCAGCAAAGTCCGATCAAGGATAGTCTGAGGGTCACCAAAGAGGTAGATAGTAGTTCAGCACTGCTCTCTGGTTGTGGTAGGATGATTCAGCGGCCTGATAAGAACTGGGAAGAAACTGAATCTGGTTGAGTGCATCTTCACACTTCTATAACTTTTGCCTGATGGGAGAGGGGAGAGGAGGGAGTCGCTAGGGTGCAACTCTTCCTTGATTATACTGCTGGCCTTGCCGAGGCAGCATGAGGTATAAATGGAATCACTAGAAGGGAGGTTGGTTTGTATGATGGTCTAGGCTGCGTCCACAATTTGCTGCAATTTCTTGTGGTCTTGGATGGAGTTGTTCCCAACCAAGCTGTGATGCATCCTGATAAAATGCTTTCCATGATGCATCTGTAGAAATTGGTGAGTTGTAGGGGACATGCCAAACTTCCTAAGCTTCCAAAGAAGAGGCATTCATGTGCTTTCTTGGTCATTGCTTCAATATAGGTGGTCCAGGAGAAGTTGTTGGTATTGATTCCTGGGAATTTGAAGATTTCAACCATCTCTACTCCGGCACCATCAATGCAAACTGGGATATGCATACTACTTCGCTTCCTGAAGTTAGTCACTATCTCCTTTCACTATTCGGTAAGTTTCATTGAGGTGCTCCTTCATCCTTCCAAACTCCAGCGAGTACAGACCCAGAACCGTCATGCTCCTCATCCCAGTGATCATTCTCATTAACCTCTTCTGGACCTTCTCCAATGCCAGCAGATCCCTCCTCAGGTTATGGGACTAAAACTGCCTTATAATTCCTCACCAACAAATTTGTATTTTTATATTCCTGTCCTCTCGGAATAAATGCTAACATTGCATTTGCCTTCCTTACTGCCCATTCAATTTGCAAATTTAACCTTTGAGAACCCTGTACCAGTACTCCAAAGTCCCTATGTCCGTTGATTTCTGAATCCTCTTCCCAGTTAGAAAATAGACTATGGCTTTATTCCTACCACGAAAGTGCATTACTACATACTTTCTTGCACTGTAATCCATCTGCCACTTCTTTGCCCACTCTCTCTGTCCTTCTGCTTTCTCTACACTGCCTGCACCTCCACCTATCTTCGCCTCAACCACAAACCTGGCCACAAAGCCTTCAATTCCACCATGCAACTAACTTATGTATAACTCAGAGTACTGGTCACTGGCAGCCAACCAGAAAAAGCCCCCTTCTGCCATCCAGTCAACTTGCTATCCACGCTAGTATCTTCCCAATGATACCATGGGCTCTCATCTTCTTTCGCAGCCTCACATGGGTACCTTATCAAAAGCCTTCCAAAAATCCAGGTTAAAGAAATCCACTGACTCTCCTTTGTCTCTCCTATTTACTTCATCGCCCCCACCCCTGTATGTCGCTCTCCCCCTCCCACATTCTCTGCCTCCCCTTCCTCAAATCCCTCCTCCTCCAACCCTTTACCGCACCGCCTCCCTACCCCTTCATGTCCCCCTCCCTACCCATCATCACAACACCCTTCCCACCTCCTCCCACCCTTGCCTGCTCTCTCTTCCCCCTTTCATACCTCCCTCCTTTCAGTGCCACCCACCCTCCCTTCATCCCTTTCCTCAATC
>JAXLNO010005198.1:2500-42778 GCA_038087875.1 Malacoraja senta | reverse complement strand
CTCTCTTCTCGCTTCTTTCTTCCCCTCTATTTTGCTCTCCCTCTCTCTCTCTCCTTCTCTCTCTTTTTCTCACTCTCTCTTTCTCTCCTTCTCTCTCTCTTTATATCTCACTTTTTCTCTCACAATTCACACTCCGTCCCCCGAGCTGGGGAGGGGTGGACCCTGGTGCCCCCCCATACAGCATCATCTGTTGCCGGGGGGGAAGGGGGCTACTGATTGGCCGAAAGGGAAGCGGACGATCCGATCCGATTGGCTGCCGCACCCCATCGTGACGTCACCTGTTGCCGGGGGGGAGCCCGGAGCGGAGAGACTGCGCCCGCCCGCCTCTGGGATGGATGCGCTCAGGGCGCGGATTGATTCATGAGCCGAAGCACTGAGGTGAGCGGATATTTCACCGCGCTCTTCACCTGCTCCCTGAACTTGGACTGGGTCACCGCGTAAATAAATGTGTTGGTGCAGCAGCTGAGATTCCTCAGCAAATACCCGACGCCGTTAAAGATCCATTGAGAATCATTCAGATCATTTCCAATTCCTGTGATCTGATAATAGACGAATTCTACAACCAGCGTCAGCCACAGGAGGATGAAGCTGCCGGAGATGGTGAAGAGTAAAACCATAGACCTCCTCCTGCTCTCCATCTCCGGGTCACTGCGGTTCTCCCCCTTGCTCTCACCCCTCAGCCCCTTACGGACCCGACTGGCCACTAAAATGTGGCGGACAGTCAGAGCGTTGAGCAGCAGGATTACAGCGAAAGGGAGGAACGGAGTTAAAAACCGTGTCGATCCAGTCAAATGCCACCCACCCGGGGTCAGTGTAATAACTGTCCACCGTGCCACAGCCCCACGGGACATTGTCGATGATTCTCCAGGGTTCCCGTGTGAAGTAGCGGGGAATGTTTTTCACACAGAGCAGAACGCCGGCTGTTGCCAGAACCACAGCCGCAGTTTTCCCGGTGCAATATTTAGTTTTCAGCTTCTGGCAACAAATGGCGATAAAGCGATCAAAGGTGAAAGTGACGGTGAACCAGACAGAACAGTCTGTAGCTGCATACGTCAGTACATCGATAACACTGCACACAGGGGTGAGGGACAGGAAACTCCAATAAAAGTAATGT
Organism: Malacoraja senta; assembly: GCA_038087875.1. Taxonomy (NCBI): domain Eukaryota; kingdom Metazoa; phylum Chordata; class Chondrichthyes; order Rajiformes; family Rajidae; genus Malacoraja; species Malacoraja senta. The sequence continues at coordinate 41,664 of JAXLNO010005198.1, read as the reverse complement.
AATCGGAGCTGATACAAAATGACCTCGGTGATGAGGGTCAGTAGATCGGCCGCTGCCATGGCCACCAGGTAACGAGTGGTGCAGGTGGAGAGGCCGCACTTTCCCCGGGACAGGATCACAATCGCCACTAAATTCACTGCGGAAAGACAAGGGAACGGACACTGGGCATTTACCCAACACGGTCTCCGGGGCTGAACACCGGCTCGACTTTCAGCTCAAGATCAGGAGTGTTGGAGTCGGTGCGCGGCTGCTGCAAGTTTAACAATGTCAGAGCCGGCTCCGACTGTGCCCGACCTGCCTGCCTGCTTCAGGGGAGAAGAGATAAGGTGACGGGCGGGCGGGGTAAAGGGCAGGGGAGGGAACGAGTAGCCACCCACCCATCTACAATAGGCGTAATGGTCCTTTCTATAGTGAACCCTGCTGCTGCTCACAGTCTGTGATGGGGCCGCTTTCACAGACTTAACCGTGAGCGGCCGGCCCCGTTTAACCAGGGCTCTGGGAACTCGGCATCTGATGGGGACGAGGAGGGAGACTTCCAGAGGGAAGGCAGGGACAACTTAGAATCCGGCAGCAGCAGCAGCAGAGTGGCTCCGTTAATGGATTCATTCCACAGTGAGTTCAGTAGACAACAGGTGCAGGAGGAGGCCATTTGGCCCTTCGAGCCAGCACCGCCATTCAATGTGATCATGGCTGATCATCCCCAATCAGTACCCCGTTCCTGCCTTCTCCCCATATGCCCTGACTCCGCTATTTTTAAGATCCCTATCTAGCTCTCTTTTGAAAGCATCCAGAGAACCTGCCTCCACCGCCCTCTGAGTCAGAGAATTCCACACTCACCACTCATCACTCTCAGGCTTCCACTGAGGTTATCCCAATGGCTTCTTGATGCAAACTACTTCATCTATTGCATTATCCCCATACTCTGCCCTTCCAGAACCAGGTTAGCATTCAGCACAGATAAGGGAAATTACTCAGAAAGGACTTTACACAAGAGTAGACAAAAGTGCTGGAGAATCTCAGCGGGTGAGGCAGCATCTATGGAACGAAGGAAACAGGTAACGTTTCGGGCCAAAACCCTTCTTCAGACTGGAAATAGTTACCTATTTCCTTCGCTCCATAGATCCTGTCTCACCCGCTGAGTTTCTCCAGCACTTTTGTCTACTTTCGATTTTCCAGCATCTGCAGTTCATTCTTAAACACTTTACACAAGAGTGCAGCTGATAGGAGCAGAATTAGGGCATTCGGCCCATCATGTCTACTCCGCCATTCAATCATGGCTGATCTATCTTTCCCTCTCAACCCCATTCTCTTGCCTTCTCTCCGTAACCCCCCCGACACCCGCACTAATCAAGAATCTATCACTCTCCGCCTTAAAACTATCCATTGACTTGGCCTCCACCCCCGTCTGCCGCAATGAATTGCACAGATTCACCACCCTCTGTCTAAAGAAATTCCTCCTCATCTCCTTTCTAAAGGTAAAGGTAAAGCTGGGGGAAGAACGCACTACAATGGCCGCCATATCCAATCATCCCTGATATTCCTCTTTCTCTCCCTCCCCACACAAGGTGCCCTTCACACTTCCCTCCTGAAGCAGAGGCCAATTGTTGCAAATGAGAGTCCACCCCTTCTGGTCCAGACGGTCGACGCAGAAAGCGGAGTAACTCAGCGGGACAGGCAGCATCTCTGGAGAGAAGGAATGGGACTGAAGAAGGGTCTTGATCCGAAACGTCACCCATTCCTTCTCTCCAGAGAAGCTGCCCGTCCCGCTGAGTTACTCCAGCACTTTGTGTCTATCTACGATTTAAACCAGCATCTGCAGTTCATTCCCACACACGAAATCCAGACGGTGCCAGGAATGCAAACTATTATCCCCATGTATGGATGGTGTGGGATATATGTACCAAAGCACAGAGACAGGGGGGGGGGTAGTTAGTCGGGTTAGTTTAGACATACAGCGGCTAATCTCAGCAGACTCAAGATGGTGCAGGTGAAGTAACAACACACACACACACACACGCCGGTAGATCCGCGGCCACTGGTTCAGGAGGTCGATCCAATTATTGACCAAAATGCTGTGGGTGGAATCCGACTGTGACAGACAGACTCCACAGTGAGACACAGTGTCCACAGGAGCGGGTGTGCACTCTGATCAATAACTCAGTCACAGTGAACTTCACAACGTGAACCCCTCTCTCCCAGTCACACCGTCCCGGAGAGCTGCCTGCCTGCCTGCCTGTCCCGAGCACTGGGACAACACTGAAGGCAAGAACAACATTCTAGTGGCTCCCGGCCGGCAGCAGTGAGAGAAAAAGGGGCTTAGTTTCAGCTGTCTGAAAATAAGAAATATATCAGCATTAATTCACAAATATTTCACTGAGAGGATTGATATTCTTCACATATTCTTGTACAACGATCATCAGTTGGGAACTTGTAACATGATGAGAATCAGGTCAACACCAGTTAACACACGGATGGAGCTATACAACTTGAATTGTTCTGCTCACTTACCAGGGACACCAATGGCAGCAATGATCACGTACACGATTCTCTGCACGGCTAAATATTCAAAACGATGCTGCCCCATTTTCTGTGCCCAGCGACGTGTCCCCGTGAGCTACCGGTAATGTCTCGGAATGAAATGCTGGGACACAACATTCCTGGGGATTTTATACCATTTTCCGTCTCCACCGGGACAGTGAAGTTTCAACAGAGTTTAAAAATAGAGATTTTGAAATGATTCACAAACAGATGACATCAGCCGAGTGAAATCCCTGCTGAGACAGGTTGTGATTTATTCAGGGAATTGATTGAGAAACTCCAAAGACTGGGAATTGTGGCGATAGATACTGAGGGATGGAAATTGGGAGCGGCGGCATTGTTCCAGCAAAGGGGATATTGTTTCAAACTCCATCAGATCCAACTCTCCACCTCATGTTGGTTGTCTGATTTCCTTTAATCCGTTTCACTCAGCAAGGCAATGCCAAATTCCAGGGACCCTCTCAGGGCTTCTGGTGCCCAATTTGAAGGTGGACTGGACTGGACGACCTTTGTCCACAGGTTGAGGAATTAGTTCAACACATCTCCTCGGACTAAAATGCCCCCCCATCCCTCCACTCTGCTTCACCACTCAATATGATCGCGGCTTGACTGACTGTGACCTCAACCCCACACTCCCGCTGACTGACCCCGGTAACCATTCACTCCCTGCTTGCCTGGAATAGATCTGACTATACCATGGGACAATAACATTCTCTGCCTTCCTTCATCACCTCTGAGGGGGAACGACCCAAAGACTCACGACACTCAGAGAACAGAAACATTGCCGCCTCAGAATTGTCCTAAACCTAAATAAAACGGCGAATGATGCAGCACCTCTCCCTCCTCTCTTTCTCTCTCCCTCCATCCTCACTGCTGTCACTCTCTCTGAACTGTTACTCTATTTCCTACGTCTCTATTCCCCCTCTCTGGGCTGCCCTCTCTCCGTCCACTGATGGAGTGACACACAGTGGGATAGTACTGATGGAGGGGTAACAATGGGGCAGATCTGACACAGTGACAAACTGTGGTGGTACTGATGGAGGGGACACACTGCGGTGGTGGTACTGATGGAGGGGACACACTGTGGTGTGGTACTGATGGAGGGACACACTGTGGTGGTACTGATGGAGGGGACACACTGTGGTGGTACTGATGGAGGGACACACTGTGGTGGTGGTACTGATGGAGGGACACACTGTGGTGGTACTGATGGAGGGACACACTGTGGTAGTACTGACGGAGGGGACACACTGTGGTGGTGGTACTGATGGAGGGGCACACTGTGGTGGTGGTACTGATGGAGGGACACACTGTGGTGGTGGTACTGATGGAGGGACACACTGTGGTGGTACTGATGGAGGGACACACTGTGGAGTATTACTGATAGCGTGACACACTGTGGAGTAGTAATCTGGGGCAGTACTTATAGTGACAGATTTTCATATCGTTTCGAGGATTCTTTCCTTTAGTCACTCTGATTGAAGACACGGGTTCAGAGTTAATCGAAACGCATTCACGAGCTCTCCCCGAGACATTCAATGCCGTCGAAAGGGAAATCTTCCAAACACAGTCTCTTGATTAATAGTTTCTTTAGTGTAGTAGCAAAAACAGTAAGATATTCATCCAAACTTCTTCTTGTATAACTACACTAGACTAAGTGAGACCCGTTGGATCCCAGCTTCACACAGGAGGGCTGGTCCCACAAAGCAATTTTCCACCTCTCCACCAATTCCAATATTGCTGGCCAGTGGGTTGGGGGGGGGGGGTTACTGGAGCACTAACATCAGTTTTGTGGGCCGAATGGATTCTTGGGCTGGCAGCTCAGAAACTCAGGCCTGGTGGGCTGGCAGCTCACAAACTCAGGCCTGTTGGCTGGCAGCTCAGAAACTGCCAGAAATTCTACTGAAAACAGGTGACAGAGTCTGTGAGAGAGAAGGAGGAGAGGGTGGACAATCAATTTTAGACATTTTCATGTCTTTTTACAGATCACAGCAATGAAGGAGGAACGTCTATCCTTGCGTTGATCGCTGTTGCGCTAGTATGGGTGTTGTGGGCTGAAGGGACTGGTTTCCAGAGGGCTAGTATGGACATTGTGGACTGAATGGATTCTTGGACATGCAGTTCACTAAGTCATGACTGATGGGCTGGCACTTCAGTCAATTACAGCTGGTGTGGTGCCAGTTCACTCAGTTACCCCTCCTTCCTTCACCCCCAACTCTGCTCCTTGCATTTCCCCTCCCCCCCCCACGCATTCAGTCCATCTCTCCTCAACCTCCCCCCAGGCACTCTTAGTGGCTCTCTGACAGCGCAGCCATTCCTGCCCATTACGTACCCATTGTGATGAGGAACACGCAGACATGGCAAGGTGAAAAAGGATTTATTAATGTTTAAAATATGAACGAGTCTTAAAACAATGCAAGTCCAACCTCACAGCACTCCAAGCACAGTGCAGGCAACAAGTCCAACCTCACAGCACTCCAAGCACAGTGCAGGCAACAAGTCCAACCTCACAGCACTCCAAGCACAGTGCAGGCAGCAAGTCCAACCTCACAGCACTCCAAGCACAGTGCAGGCAGCAAGTCCAACCTCACAGCACTCCAAGCACAGTGCAAGCAGCAACTGCAGCCTCACAGCACTCCAAGCACAGTGCAGGCAGTAAGTCCAACCTCACAGCACTCCAAGCAGAGAGCAGGCAGTAAGTCCAACCTCACAGCACTCCAAGCAGAGTGGAGGCAACAAGTCCAACCTCACAGCACTCCAAGCAGAGTGGAGGCAGCAAGTCCAACCTCACAGCACTCCAAGCAGAGTGGAGGCAACAAGTCAAACCTCACAGCACTCCAAGCAGAGTGCAGGCAGTAAGTCCAACCTCACAGCAAGCAGAGTGCAGGCAGTAAGTCCAACCTCACAGCACTCCAAGCAGAGTGCAGGCAGCAAGTCCAACCTCACAGCACTCCAAGCAGAGTGCAGGCAGCAAGTCCAACCTCACAGCACTCCAAGCACTCCAACAAAGACACACACATAGAGACACACACATACACAAACACACACACAGAGCACACACACAGAGACAAACACACAGAAACACACACACACAGACACACACACACACACAGACACACACAGCGAGGCACACACAGACAGACACACAGGGACACACACACAGGGACACACACACAGGGACACACACACAGGAACACACACACACAAAAACACACACACACAAAAACACACACACACACACACACAAACACAAAGACACACACACAGGAACACACACACACAAAAACACACACACACACACACACACACAAACAAACACAGAGACACACACACACACACTCACACAAATAAAGACACACAAACACAGACACACACTCACGCACAGCACCAATAATAAAATGCCAAGTAACTTCAGAATGTGTTAACCATACTGAATCCTGTTACTAACGGTTCAGGGCGGTGTCTCCACTTGACCCTTCCGCACTGAGCGCCACCTCTGAACTCACCGGAAATGACGCAATCAGCACCATCTCTCCACTAAGTCACGGAATGAGCGGCAATTTTGCATTAAACACAGTCCTGATCTAATAAAACGTCTATTCACTGTTTTTCCTTCCAAAAACGGTTGCACAGCAAGCCACATTTAAAACGCACGCCACATTTAAAACGCAAGCCACATTTATAAAGCAAATCACATTTTAAAATATAGGCACAGCTTAGCGGCACAGTCAAAGGACACAGTTGTCAATTAGCGGCACAGTCAAGAGGCACACTTTTCAATTAGCGACACCGTCAAAAGGCACTCTTCAATTAGCGGCACAGTCAAAAGGCACACTTTTAAATTAGAGGCGCAGTCAAAAGGCACGTAAAAACATTTATTCCTTCCAAACACAGTTCCAAATAAACCACATAAAAGCACATAAAACCACACTCACAGTTTAGTGGACATGTGTTCAGTGATCAGTTTATTCACTGCTCAGACTGAGAGTCGTGAACTCTCCCTCCCCCATGGCAAACCACCTTTTGCATTTTCAAAGCAAATCACCTTTTGCATTTTCAAAGCAAAGCACATTTTGTATTTTCAAAGTAAACCACCTTTTGCATTTTCAAAGCAAACCACCTTTTGCATTTTTAAAGCAAACCACCTTTTGCATTTTCAAAGCAAACCACTTTTTGCAATTTCAAAGCGAACCACCTTTTATATTTTCAAAGCAAACCACCTTATGCATTTTCAAAGCAAACCACCTTTTCAAAGAGAACCACCATTTGCATTTTCAAAGCAAACCATCTTTTGCATTTTCAAAGCAAACCTTTTTGCATTTTCAAAGCTAACCATCTTTTGCATTTTCAAAGCAAACCACCTTATGCATTTTCAAAGCAAACCACCTTTTCAAAACAAACCACCTTTTGCATTTTCAAAGCAAACCACCTTTTGCATTTTCAAAGCAAACCACCTTTTGCATTTTCAAAGCAAACCACCTTTTGCATTTTCAAAACAAACCACCTTTTGCATTTTCAAAGCAATTTTTTTCCGCATTTTCAAAGCAAACCACCTTTTGCATTTTCAAAGCAAACCACCTTTTGCAATTTCAAAGCAAAGCACCTTTTGCATTTTCAAAGCAAACCACTTATAGCATTTACAAAGCAAACCACCTTTTGCATTTTCAAACCAAACCACTTTTTTGCATTTTCAAATCAAACCACATTTAACATTTTCAAAGCAAACTACCTTTTGCACTTTCAAAGCAAACGACCTTTTGCATTTTCAAAGCAAATCACCTTTTGCATTTTCAAAGCCCACCACCTTTTGCATCTTCAAAGTAAACCACCTTTTGCATTTTCATTGCAAACCAGCAAACCACCTTTTGCATTTTCAAAGCAAACCACTTTTTGCATTTTCAAAGCAAACCACATTTAGCATTTTCAAAGCAAATCACCTTTTGCATTTTCAAAGCAAACCACCTTTTCCATTTTCAAACTAAAACACCTTTTGCATTTTCAATGCAAACAGCAAACCACCTTTTGCATTTTCAAAGCAAACGACCTTTTGCATTTTCAAAGCAAACCACCTTTTGCATTTTCAAAGCAAACCACGCTTTGAATTTTCAAAGCAAACCACCTTTTGCATTTCAAAGTAAACCACGTTTTGCATTTTGAAAGCAAACCACTTTTTGCATTTTCAAAGCAAACCACATTTAGCATTTTCAAAGCAAATCACCTTTTGCATTTTCAAAGCAAACCACCTTTTGCATTTTCAAAGCAAACCAACATTTCCATTTTAAAACCAAACCACCTTTTGCATTTTAAAACCAAAACACCTTTTGCATTTTAAAAGCAAACCATCTTTTGCATATTAAAAGCAAGCCACCTTTTGCATTTTCAAAGCAAACCACCTTTTGTATTTTCAAAGCAAACTACCTTTTGCATTATCAAAGCAAAACACTTTTTGCTATTTCAAAACAAACCACATTTTGCATTTTCAAAGCAAACCACCTTTTGCATTTTCAAAGCAAACCACTTTTTGGCATTTTTATACCAAACCACATTTTGTATTTTCAATGAAAACCAACATTTGCATTTTCAAAGCAAACCACCTTTTGCATTTTTAATGAAAACCAACATTTGCATTTTCAAAGCAAACCACCTTTTGCATTTTTAAAAGCAAACCACCTTTTGCATTTTCAAAGCAAACCACCATTTGCATATTAAAAGCAAGCCACTTTTTGCATTTTCAAATCAAACCACGTTTTGTATTTTCAAAGCAAACCACATTTTGCATTTTCAAAGCAAACCACTTTTTTGCAATTTCAAAGCAAACCACCTTTTGCATTTTCAAAGCAAACCACCTTTTCCATTTTCAAGCAAACCATCTACTGCATTATAAAATCAAATCTTTTTGCATTTTTAAAGCAAACCACCTTTTGCATTTTCAAAGCAAACCACCTTTTCCATTTTCAAAGCAAACCATCTACTGCATTTTTAAAGCAAACCTTTTTGCATTTTCAAAGGAAGCCTCCTTTTGCATTTTCAATCCACCTTTTGCATTTTCAATCCATCTTTTCCATTTTCAAAGTAAACCATCTACTGCTTTTTTAAAGCAAACCTTTTTGCATTTTCAAAGCATACCATCTTTTGCATTTTCAAAGCAAACCACTTTTTGCTATTTCAAAACAAACCATCCTTTGCATTTTCAAAGCAAACCACCTTTTTCATTTTAAAAGCAAACCACCTTTTGCATTTTCAAAGCAAACCACCTTTTGCATTTTCAAAGCAAACCACCACTTTCATTTTTAAAGCAAACCTTTTTGCATTTTCAAAGGAAATCACCTTTTGCATTTTCAATCCACCTTTTCCATTTTCAAAGTAAACCATCTACTGCTTTTTTAAAGCAAACCTTTTTGCATTTTCAAAGTATACCATCTTTTGCATTTTCAAAGCAAACCACCTTTTGCATTTCCATTAAAAAGCAGCGTTGGCATTTTCAATGCAAATCAGCAAACCACCTTTTGCATTTTCAAAGTAAACGACAGTTTGCATTTTCAAAGCAAACTACCTTTTGCATTTTCAAAGCAAACCACTTTTTGGCATTTTTATACCAAACCACCTTTTGCATTTTCAAAGCAAACCACCTTTTACATTTTCAATGAAAACCAACATTTGCATTTTCAAAGCAAACCACGTTTTGCATTTTCAAAGCAAACCACTTTTTGCAATTTCAAAGCAAACAACGTTATGCATTTTCAATGCAAACCACCTTATGCATTTTCAAAGCAAACCACCTATTCTAAGCAAACCACCTTTTGCATTTTCATGTCAAACCACCTTTTCCATTTTCAAAACAAATCACCTTTTGCATTTTGAACGCAAAGCACATTTTGTATTTTCAAAGCAAACCACCTTTTGCATTTTTAAAGCAAACCACCTTTTGCATTATAAAGCAAACCACCTTTTGCATTTTCAAAGCAAACCACTTTTTGCAATTTCAAAGCGAACCACCTTTTATATTTTCAAAGCAAACCACCTTATGCATTTTCAAAGCAAACCACATTTTCAAAGCGAACCACCATTTGCATTTTCAAAGCAAACCATCTTTTGCATTTTCAAAGCAAACCTTTTGCATTTTCAAAGCTAACCATCTTTTGCATTTTCAAAGCAAACCACCTGATGCATTTTCAAAGCAAACCACCTTTTCAAAGCAAACCATCTTTTGCATTTTCAAAGCAAACCACCTATTGCATTTTCAAATCAAACCACCTTTTGCATTTTCAAAACAAACCATCTTTTGCATTTTCAAAGCAAACCTCTTTTTGGCATTTTTATACCAAACCACATTTTGCATTTTCAATGAAAACCAACATTTGCATTTTCAAAGCAAACCACCTTTTGCATTTTCAATGAAAACCAACATTTGCATTTTCAAAGCAAACCACCTTTTCCATTTTTAAAAGCAAACCACCTTTTGCATTTTCAAAGCAAACCACCATTTGCATATTAAAAGCAAGCCACTTTTTGCATTTTCAAATCAAACCACGTTTTGTATTTTCAAAGCAAACCACATTTTGCATTTTCAAAGCAAACCACTTTTTTGCAATTTCAAAGCAAACCATCTTTTGCATTTTCAAACCAAACCACCTTTTCCATTTTCAAGCAAACCATCTACTGCATTATAAAATCAAATCTTTTTGCATTTTTAAAGCAAACCACCTTTTGCATTTTCAAAGCAAACCACCTTTTCCATTTTCAAAGCAAACCATCTACTGCATTTTTAAAGCAAACCTTTTTGCATTTTCAAAGGAAACCACCTTTTGCATTTTCAATCCACCTTTTGCATTTTCAATCCACCTTTTCCATTTTCAAAGTAAACCATCTACTGCTTTTTTAAAGCAAACCTTTTTGCATTTTCAAAGCATACCATCCTTTGCATTTTCAAAGCAAACCACTTTTTGCTTTTTCAAAACAAACCACCCTTTGCATTTTCAAAGCAAACCACCTTTTGCATTTTCAAAGCAAACCACCTTGTGTATTTTCAAAGCAAACCACCTTTTTCATTTTCAATGCAAACCAGCAAACCAACTTTTGCATTTTCATAGCAAACCTTTTGCATTTTCAAAGCAAACGACCTTTTGCATTTTGAAAGAAAACCACATTTTGCATTTTGAAAGCAAACCTCCTTTTGGCATTTTTATAGCAAACCACCTTTTGCCTTTTCATAGCAAACCACCATTTGCATTTTCAAAGCAAACCACTTTTTGCAATTTCAAAGCAAACCAACGTTTGCATTTTCAATGCAACCCACCTTTTTCATTTTAAAAGCAAACCACCTTTTGCATTTTCAAAGCAAACCACCTTTTGCATTTTCAAAGCAAACCACCACTTGCATTTTCATAGCAAACCACCATTTACCCTTCAAAGCAAACCATTATTTGCATTTTCAAAGCAAACCTTTTGCATTTTCAAAGTAAACCCTTTGCATTTTCAAAGCAAACCTTTAGCATTTTCAAAGCAAACCAGCTTTTTCATATTCAAAGCAAACCATCTTTTGCATTTTCAAAGCAAACCACCTTTTGCATTTTCAAAGCATACCATCTTTTGCAATTCCAAAGCAATCCACCATTTGCATTTCCATTAAAAAGCAGCTTTTGCATTTTCAATGCAATCCAGCAAACCACCTTTTGCATTTTTAAAAGCAAACCACCTTTTGCATTTTCAAAGCAAACCACCATTTGCATTTTCAAAGCAAACCACTTTTTGTATTTTCAAAGCAAACCACATTTTGCATTTTCAAAGCAAACCACATTTTTGCAATTTCAAAGCAAACCATCTTTTGCATTTTCAAAGCAAACCACCTTTTCCATTTTAAAGCAAACCATCTACTGCATTATAAAATCAAACCTTTTTGCATTTTCAAATCAAACCACCTTTTGCATTTTCAAAGCAAACCATCTTTTCCATTTTCAAAGCAAACCATCTACTGCATTTTTAAAGCAAACCTTTTTGCATTTTCAAAGGAAATCACCTTTTGCATTTTCAATCCACCTTTTCCATTTTCAAAGTAAACCATCTACTGCTTTTTTAAAGCAAACCTTTTTGCATTTTCAAAGTATACCATCTTTTGCATTTTCAAAGCAAACCACCTTTTGCATTTCCATTAAAAAGCAGCGTTGGCATTTTCAAAGCAAACCACGTTTTGCATTTTCAAAGCAAACCACTTTTTGCAATTTCAAAGCTAACAACGTTATGCATTTTCAATGCAAACCACCTTATGCATTTTCAAAGCAAACCACCTATTCTAAGCAAACCACCTTTTGCATTTTCATGGCAAACCACCTTTTCCATTTTCAAAACAAATCACCTTTTGCATTTTCAAAGCAAAGCACATTTTGCATTATAAAGCAAACCACCTTTTGCATTTTCAAAGCAAACCACTTTTTGCAATTTCAAAGCGAACCACCTTATATATTTTCAAAGCAAACCACCTTATGCATTTTCAAAGCAAACCACCTTTTCAAAGCGAACCACCATTTGCATTTTCAAAGCAAACCATCTTTTGCATTTTCAAAGCAAACCTTTTGCATTTTCAAAGCTAACCATCTTTTGCATTTTCAAAGCAAACCACCTTATGCATTTTCAAAGCAAACCACCTTTTCAAAGCAAACCACCTTTTGCATTTTCAAAGCAAACCACCTTTTGCATTTTCAAAGCAAACCACCTTTTGCAATTTCAAAACAAAGCACCTTTTGCATTTTCAAAGCAAACCACTTATAGCATTTTCAAAGCAAACCACCTTTTGCATTTTCAAACCAAACCACTTTTTTGCATTTTCAAAGCAAACCACATTTAACATTTTCAAAGCAAACTACCTTTTGCACTTTCAAAGCAAACGACCTTTTGCATTTTCAAAGCAAATCAGCTTTTGCATTTTCAAAGCCACCACCTTTTGCATTTTCAAAGTAAACCAACTTTTGCATTTTCAATGCAAACCAGCAAACCACCTTTTGCATTTTCAAAGCAAATCACTTTTTCCATTTTCAAAGCAAACCACATTTAGCATTTTCAAAGCAAATCAACTTTTGCATTTTCAAAGCAAACCACCTTTTCAAAGCAAACCACCTTTTGCATTTTCAAAGCAAACCACTTTTTGCATTTTCAAAACAAACCACCTTTTGCATTTTCAAAACAAACCATCTTTTGCATTTTCAAAGCAAACCACCTTTTGCATTTTTAAAGCAATTTTTTTGCATTTTCAAAGCAAACCACCTTTTGCATTTTCAAAGCAAACCACCTTTTGCAATTTCAAAGCAAAGCACCTTTTGCATTTTCAAAGCAAACCACTTATAGCATTTTCAAAGCAAGCCACCTTTTGCATTTTCAAACCAAACCACTTTTTGTATTTTCAAAGCAAACCACCTTTTGCATTTTCAAAGCAAACCACCTTGTGTATTTTCAAAGCAAACCACCTTTTTCATTTTCAATTCAAACCAGCAAACCAACTTTTGCATTTTCATAGTAAACCTTTTGCATTTTCAAAGCAAAGGACCTTTTGCATTTTCAAAGAAAACCACATTTTGCATTTTGAAAGCAAACCTCCTTTTGGCATTTTTATAGCAAACCACCTTTTGCCTTTTCAAAGAAAACCACCATTTGCATTTTCAAAGCAAACCACTTTTTGCAATTTCCAAGCAAACCAACGTTTGCATTTTCAATGCAACCCACCTTTTTCATTTTAAAAGCAAACCACCTTTTGCATTTTCAAAGCAAACCACCATTTGCATTTTCAAATTAAACCTTTTGCATTATCAAAGTAAACCCTTTGCATTTTCAAAGCATACCTTTAGCATTTTCAAAGCAAACCAGCTTTTTCATATTCAAAGCAAACCACCTTTTGCATTTTCAAAGCAAACCACCTTTTGCATTTTCAAAGCATACCATCTTTGCATTTTCAAAGCAAACCACCTTTTGCATTTCCATTAAAAAGCAGCTTTTGCATTTTCAATGCAAACCAGCAAACCACCTTTTGCATTTTCAAAGCAAACGACCGTTTGCATTTTCAAAGCAAACCACCTTTTGCATTTTCAAAGCAAACCACTTTTTCGCATTTTTATACCAAACCACCATTTGCATTTTCAATCCACCTTTTCCATTTTCAAAGTAAACCATCTACTGCTTTTTTAAAGCAAACCTTTTTGCATTTTCAAAGCATACCATCTTTTGCATTTTCAAAGCAAACCACCTTTTGCATTTCCATTAAAAAGCAGCTTTTGCATTTTCAATGCAATCAGCAAACCACCTTTTGCAATTTCAAATCAAACAACGTTTTGTATTTTCAATGCAAACCACCTTTTGCATTTTCAAAGCAAACCACTTTTTTGCAATTTCAAAGCAAACCCTCTTTTGCATTTTCAAAGCAAACCACCTTTTCCATTTTCAAAACAAACCATCTACTGCATTTTTAAAGCAAACATTTTTGCATTTTCAAAGGAAACCACCTTTTGCATTTTCAATCCACCTTTTCCATTTTAAAAAGCAAACCATCTACTGCTTTTTTAAAGCAAACCTTTTAGCATTTTCAAAGCATACCATCTTTTGCATTTTCAAAGCAAACCACCTTTTACATTTTCAAAGCAAACTACTTTTTGGCATTTTTATACCAAACCACCTTTTGCATTTTCAAAGCAAACCACCTTTTACATTCTCATTGAAAACCAACATTTGCATTTTTAAAGCAAACCACCTTTTGCACTTTAAAAGCAAACCACCTTTTGCATTTTCAATGCAAACCACCATTTGCATATTAAAACAAAGCCACTTTTTGCATTTTCAAATCAAACCACGTTTTGTATTTTCAAAGCAAACCACCTTTCGCATTTTCAAAGCAAACCACTTTTTTGCAAATTCAAAGCAAACAATCTTTTGCATTTTCAAATCAAACGACCTTTCGCATATTAATAGCAAACGAATGTTTGCATTTATAGAGCAAACGACCATTTGCATTTTCAAAGCAAACCTCCTTTTGCATTATCAAAGCAAACCACCTTTTGCAATTTCAAAACAAACCACCTTATGCATTTTCGAAGCAAACCACCTTTAACATTTTCAAAGCAGACCACCTTTTTTTGCATGTTCAAAGCAAACCACACATTTGCAATTTCAAATTAAACCACCTTTTGCATTTTCAAAGCAAACCACCTTTTCCATTTTCAAAGCAAACCATCTACTGCATTTTTAAAGCAAACCTTTTTTCATTTTCAAAGGAAACCACCTTTTGCAATTTCAATCCACCTTTTCCATTTTCAAAGCAAACCATCTACTGCTTTTTTAAAGCAAACCTTTTTGCATTTTCAAAGCATTTCCATTAAAAAGCAGATTTTGCACTTACAATGCAAATCAGCAAACCACCTTTTGCATTTTCAAAGCAAACGACCGTTTGCATTTTCAAAGCAAACTACCTTTTGCATTTTCAAAGCAAACCACTTTTTGGCATTTTTATACCAAACCACCTTTTGCATTTTCAAAGCAAACCACCTTTTGCATTTTATAAGTAAACCACCTTTTGCATTTTCAAAGCAAACCACCATTTGCATATTAAAACAAAGCCACTTTTTGCATTTTCAAATTAAACCACGTTATGTATTTTCAAAGCAAAGCACCTTTTGCATTTTCAAAGCAAACCACTGTTTTACAATTTCAAAGCAAACCATCTTTTGCATTTTCAAAGCAAACCACATTTTCTATTTTCAAAGCAAACCATCTACTGCATTTTTAAAGCAAACCTCATTTTGCATTTTCAAAGCAAACCACCTTTTGCATTTTCAAAGCAAACCACCTTTTGCATTTTCAAAGCAAACCACCTTTTGCATTTTCAAAGCAAACCGCTTTTTTGCATGTTCAAAGCAAACCACACATTTGCAATTTCAAATCAAACCACCTTTTGCATTTTCAAAGAAAACCACCTTTTCCATTTTCAAAGCAAACCATCTATTGCATTTTTAAAGCAAACGACCTTTTGCATTTTCAAAGGAAACCACATTTTGCATTTTCAATCCACCTTTTCCATTTTCAAAGCAAACCATCTACTGCTTTTTTAAAGCAAACCTTTTTGCATTTTCAAAGCATACCATCTTTTGCATTTTCAAAGCAAACCACATTTTGCATTTCCATTAAAACGCAGCTTTTGCATTTTCAATGCAAACTAGCAAACCACCTTTTGCATTTTCAAAGTAAACGACCGTTTGCATTTTCAAAGCAAACCACCTTTTACATTTTCAAAGCAAACCACATTTTGGCATTTTTATACCAAACCACCTTTTGCATTTTCAAAGCAAACCACCTTTTACATTTTCATTGAAAACCAACATTTGCATTTTCACACCAAACCACCTTTTGCATTTTAAAAGCAAACCACTTTTTCATTTTCAAAGCAAACCACCATTTGCATATTAAAACAAAGCCACTTTTTGCATTTTCAAATCAAACCACGTTTTGTATTTTCAAAGCAAACCACTTTTGCATTTTCAAAGCAAACCACTTTTTTGCAAATTCAAAGCAAACAATCTTTTGCAGTTTCAAAGCAAACGACCTTTTGCATATTAAAAGTAAACGACCTTTTGCATTTTCAGAGCAAACGATCTTTTGTATTTTCAAAGCAAACCTCCTTTTGCATTTTCAAAGGAAACCACCTTTTGCATTTTCAAACCACCTTTTCCATTTTCAAAGCAAACCATCTACTGCTTTTTTAAAGCAAACCTTTTTGAATTTTCAAAGCAAACCACCTTTTGCATTTTCAAAGGAAACCACCTTTTGCATTTTCAAAGAAAACCACCTTTTCCATTTTCAAAGCAAACCATCTATTGCATTTTTAAAGCAAACCTTTTTGCATTTTCAAAGGAAACCACATTTTGCATTTTCAATCCACCTTTTCTATTTTCAAAGCAAACCATCTATTGCTTTTTTAAAGCAAACCTTTTTGCATTTTCAAAGCATACCACCTTTTGCATTTTCAAAGCAAACCACATTTTGCATTTCCATTAAAACGCAGCTTTTGCATTTTCAATGCAAACCAGCAAACCACCTTTTGCATTTTCAAAGCAAACGACCGTTTGAATTTACAAAGCAAACCACCTTTTGCATTTTCAAAGCAAACCACCTTTTGCATTTTCAAAGCATACCATCTTTTGCATTTTCAAAGCAAACCACCTGTTGCATTTCCATTAAAAAGCAGCTTCTGCATTTTCAATGCAAACCAGAAAACCACCTATTGCATTTTCAAAGCAAACGACCTTTTGCATTTTAAAAGCAAACGACCTTTTGTATTTTCAAAGCAAACGACCTTTTGCATTTTCAAATCAAACCACCTTTTGCATTTTCAAAGCAAACCATCTACTGCATTTTCAAAGCAAACCATCTACTGCATTTTTAAAGCAAACCTTTTTGCATTTTCAAAGGAAACCACCTTTTGCATTTTCAAACCACCTTTTCCATTTTCAAAGTAAATCATCTACTGCTTTTTTAAAGCAAACCTTTTTGCATTTTCAAAGCAAACCACCTATATCATTTTCAAAGCAAATCACCTTTTGCATTTTCAAAGCACACCACCTTTTACATTTTCAAAGCAAACTCCCTTTTGCATTTTCAATGCAAACCAGCAATCCACCTTTTGCATTTTAAAAGCAAACGACCTTTTGTATTTTCAAAGCAAACGACCTTTTGCATTTTCAAAGCAAACCACCTTTTGCATCTTCAAAGCAATCACCTTTTGCTTTTTCAAAGCAAACCACTATTCGCATTTTCAAAACAAACCTTTTGCATTTTCAAAGTAAACCCTTTGCATTTTCAAAGCAAACCTTTTGATTTTAAAAGCAAACCACCTTTTTTCATTTTCAAATCAAACCACTGTAGATGAGATATGCATGTGCCTTTAACATAGTGACCTCATACCTACTAACCACTCCCCATATCACAAGTATAACTACAACCTCCCCACCCACAGATCGCTCTCTAGTTCCTGTGACAGACCACGTACAGCTAGTGCAATGTATAATGATCCAGTATGAATAAAGATAGTAAAGTAACGATGCCTCGTTATCAATCCTTTACATGGTGTCAGAAGTGGGATGTCAAAATGGGGAAACGCATTGCCTTCAGGCACGACGTCCAAAAGCGTTCCCATGACAGGTCCTGCCACCCGCTGCCGCGCCTCTTCCCCGGTCAAGTAGTCCGTATGCAGACCACTCCCGGTCACTCCAAGCTCGCTACTGTCGTCGGCTCTGCGGGGTCGCCCAGGTCCTATCTCGTCGACTACGCTGGGGCCATTTACCGACGGTCCCGCCAGCACCTTCGGCTCGTCAACGAGCCGCGTCCTCCTGCCGCCGATCCCTTTGCTCCCCCGCTGCCTGTTTCGCGTCCGGCCGTTGCTCTGCCCGTGATTCCTGACATGCCTCGCTCTGCTCCTCCTTCGCCCCTTCCGCTCCATCACACTCCGACTAGTCCTCGCTCGCCCGCCCGCGCTCTTCCCGGTCCCGGCCCCGCATCCCCTCCGGGTTCGGTGCCGCGGTCTCTTCCGTTTCCTCCCGTTTCTCCCTTTCAGGTTCGTCCTTCCCCGCCGGTGCCTCTTCCTCCTGCAGGAAGGGTGGATGGCGAGACGCGGACCCGGGCGGGACGTCTTGTCAAACCGCCTGACCGCTATGGCGATGTTGCTTAGCTATCCTAGCGCATGAGCCGTGGTCGCCATGTCACCATTGTATTTGCCTGTCGTTTCGGAGAGGAAGGATGTAGATGAGATATGCATGTGCCTTTAACATAGTGACCTCATACCTACTAACCACTCCCCATATCACAAGTATAACTACAACCTCCCCACCCACAGATCGCTCTCTAGTTCCTGTGACAGACCACGTACAGCTAGTGCAATGTATAATGATCCAGTATGAATAAAGATAGTAAAGTAACGATGCCTCGTTATCAATCCTTTACAACCACCTTTTGCTTTTTTCAAAGCAAACCACCATATGCCCTTCAAAGCAAACCGCCTTTTGCATTTTCAAAGTAAACCCTTTGCATTTTGAAAGCAAACCACTTTTTCATTTTCAAAGCAAACCACCATTTGCATTTTCAAAGCAAACCACCTTTAGCATTTTCAAAGTAAACCACCTTTTGCATTTTCAAAGCAGACCAACTTTTGCATTTTCAAAGCAAACCTCCTTTTGGCGTTTTTATAGCAAACCACCTTTTGCATTTTAAAAGCAAACCACCTTTTGCATTTTCAAAGCAAACCACCTTTTGCATCTTCTAAGCAACCACCTTTTGCTTTTTCAAAGCAAACCACTATTTTCCCTTCAAAGCAAACCACTTTTTGCATTTTCAAAGCAAACCTTTTGCATTTTCAAAGTAAACCCTTTGCATTTCAAAGCGAACCTTTTGATTTTAAAAGCAAACAACCTTTTTTACATTTTCAAAGAAAACCACCTTTTGCATTTTTAAAGCAAACCACCATTTGCCCTTCAAAGCAAACCACTATTTGCATTTTCAAAGCAAACCACCATTTGCATTTTCAAAGCAAACCACCTTTTACATAGTAAAGACAAACAACCTTTTGCATTTTAAAAGCAAACCACCATTTCCATATTAAAAGAAAGCCACCTATGGCATTTTCAAATCAAACCACCTTTTGTATTTTCAAAGCAAACCACCTTTTGCATTTTCAAAGCAAACCAGATTTTTTTGCAATTTCAAAGCAAACCACCTTCTGTATTTTCAAAGCAAACCACTTTTTCCTTTTTCAAAGCAAACTATCTACTACATTATAAAGCAAACCTTTTTGGATTTTCAAAGCAGACCACCTTTTGCATTTTCAAAGCAAACCACCTTTTGCATTTTCATTGAAAAGCAGCGTTTGCATTTTCAATGCAAACCAGCAAACCACCTTTTGCATATTCAAAGCAAATGACCTTTTGAATTTTCAAAGCAAACGACCTTTTGCATTTTCAAAGCAAACCACCTTTTGCATTTCCAAAGCAAACCACTTTTTGGCATTTTTATACCAAACCACCTTTTGCATTTTCAAAGCAAACCATTTTTTTGCAATTTAAAAGCAAACCACCTTTTGCATTTTCAAAGCAAACCACCTTTTCAATTTTCAAAGCAAACCATCTTCTGCATTTTTAAAGCAAACCTTTTTGCATTTTCAAAGCAAACCACCTTTTGCTTTTTCAAAGCAAACCACCTTTTGCTTTTTCATAGCAAACCACCTTTTGCATTTTCAAAGCAAATCACGTTTTCCATTTTCAAAGCAAACCACGTTTTGCATTTTCAAAGCAAACCTTTTGGCATTTTCAAAGCAATCCACCTTTTGCATTTTCAAAGCAAACTACCTTTTCAAAGCAAACCACCTTTTGCAATTTCAAAGAAAACCACCGTTTCCATTTACAAAGCAAACCACCTTTTCCATTTTCAAAGCAAACCACCTATAGCATTTTCAAAGCAAACCACATTTTGTATTTTCAAAGCAAACCACCTTTTGTTTTTTCTAAACAAACGACATTTTGCATTTTCAAAGCAAAGCACATTTTGCATTTTCAAAGCAAACCGCCTTTTGGCATTTTATAGCAAACCACCTTTTGCATTTTCAAAGCAAACCACCTTTTCCATTTTCAAAGCAAACCTACTGCATTTTTAAAGCAAACCTTTTTGCATTTTCATAGCAAACCACCTTTTGCATTTTCAAAGCTAATCATCTATAGCATTTTCAATACAAACCACCTTTTCCATTTTCAAATCCAAACCACCTTTTGCATTTTTAAAGCAAACCACCATTTGCACATTAAAAGCAAGCCACCTTTTGCATTTTCAAAGCAAACCACCTTTTGCATTTTCAAATCAAACGACTTTTTTTTGCAATTTCAAAACAAACCACCTTTTGCATTTTCAAAGCAAACCACTTACTCCATTTTCAAAGCAAACCATCTACTACATTTTTAAAGCAAACCTTTTTGGATTTTCAAAGCAAACCACCTTTTGCATTTTCAAAGCAAACCACCTTTTCCATTTTCAAAGCAAACTATCTACCGCATTTTTAAAGCAAACCACTTTTTGCATTTTCAACGCACACCACATTTTGCATTTTCAAAGCAAACCACCTTCTGCATTTTCAATGTTAACCAGCAAACCACCTTTTGCATTTTAAAAGCAAGCCACCTTTTGCATTTTCAAAGCAAACCACATTTTTCATTTTCAAAGCAAACCACCCTTTGCATTTTCATTGAAAAGCAGCTTTTGCATTTTCAATGCAAACCAGCAAACCACCTTTTGCATTTTCAAAGCAAATGACCTTTAGCATTTTCAAAGCAAACGACCTTTTGCATTTTCAAAGCAAACCACCGTTTGCATTTCCAAAGCAAACCACTTTTTGGCATTTTTATACCAAACCACCTTTTGCATTTTCAAAGAAAACCACCTTTTACATTTTCAAAGCAAACCACCATTTTCATTTTCAAAGAAAACCACCGTTATCATTTTAAAAGCAAACCACGTTTTGCATTTTCAAAGCAAACCACCATTTGTATATTAAAAGGAAGCCACCTTTTGCATTTTTAAAGCAAACCACCTTTTGCATTTTCAAAGCAAACCACCTTTTGCATTTTCAAAGTAAACCACTTTTTTTGCAATTTCAAAACAAACCACCTTTTGCATTTTCAAAGCAAAGCACCTTTTCCATTTTCAAATCAAACCATCTACTGCATTTTTAAAGCAAACCATTTTGCATTTTCAAAGCAAACCACCTTTTGCTTTTTCAAAGCAAACCACCTTTTGCATTTTCAAAGCAAACCACCTTTTCCATTTTCTAAACAAACGACATTTTACATTTTCAAAGCAAACCACTTTTTGCAATTTCAAAGCAAACCAACTTTTGCATTTTCAATGAAAACCACCTTTTGCATTTTAAAAGCAAACCACCTTTTTCTGTTTCAAAGCAAACCACCTTTTGCCTTTTCAAAGCAACCCACCTTTTGCCTTTTCAAAGCAAACCACCTTTTGCTTTTTCAAAACAAACCACAATTTGCCCTTCAAACCAAACCACTATTTGCATTTTCAAAGCAAACTTTTGCATTTTCAACGTAAACCCTTTGCATTTTCAAAGCAAACCTTTTGCCTTTTCAAAGCAAACCACCTTTTGCATTTTCAAAGCAAACCACCTTTTGCATTTTCAAAGCAAACCACATTTTGCATTAAAAAAAAAAACGCATTTAGCATTTTCACAGCAAACAATATTTTGCTTTTTCAAAGCAAACCACCTTTTGCATTTTCAAAGCATACCATCTTTTCATTTTCAAAGCAAACCACCTTTTGCATTTCCATTAAAAAGCAGCTTTTACATTTTCAATGCAAACCAGCAAACCACCTTTTGCATTTTCAAAGCAAACCACCATTTGCATATTAAAAGCAATCCACCTTTTGCATTTTCAAAGCAAACTACCTTTTCAAAGCAAACCACCTTTTGCAATTTCAAAGAAAACCACTTTTTGCATGTTCAAAGCAAACCACCTATAGCATTTTCAAAGCAAACCACATTTTGTATTTTCAAAGCAAACCTCCTTTTCCATTTTGAAAGCAAACCACTTTTTTCCATTTTCAAAGCAAACCTACTGCATTTTTAAAGCAAACCTTTTTGCATTTTGATAGCAAACCACCTTTTGCATTTTCAAACTAACCATCTATAGCATTTTCAAAACAAACCACCTTTTGCATTTTCAATGCAAACCAGCAAACCAACTTTTGCATTTTCAAAGCAAACTACCTTTTCCATTTTCAAAGCAAACCATCTACTGCATTTTTAAAGCAAACCACCTTTTTCATTTTCAACGCACACCACATTTTGCATTTTCAAAGCAATGAACCTTTTGCATTTTCAATACAAACCAGCAAACCACCTTTTGCAGTTTCAAAGCAAACGACCTTTTCCATTTTCAAAGCAAACCATCTACTGCATTTTTAAAGCAAACCACCTTTTTCATTTTCAACGCACACCACATTTTGCATTTTCAAAGCAAACTTTTGCATTTTAAAAGCAAACTTTTGCATTTTCAAAGTAAACCCTTTGAATTTTCAAAGCAAACCTTTTGATTTTCAAAGCAAACCACCTTTTTGCATTTTCAATTCAAACAACCTTTTGCATTTTCAAAGCAAACCACCTTTTCCATTTTCAAAGCAAACCATCTACTGCATTTTTAAAGCAAATCATTTTGCATTTTCATAGCAAACCACCTTTTGCATTTTCAAAGCAAACCACCTTTTGCATTTTCAAAGCAAATCACCTTTTGCATTTTCAAAGCAAACCACCATTTGCCCTTCAAAGCAAACCACTATTTTCATTTTCAAAGCAAACCTTTTGCATTTTCAAAGTAAACCCTTTGCATTTCCAAAGTAAACCCTCTGCATTTTCAAAGCAAACCTTTTGATTTTAAAAGCAAACCACCTTTTTTCATTTTCAAAGCAAACCACCTTTTGCATTTTCAATGCAAACCAGCAAACCAAATTTTGCATTTTCAAAGCAAACCACCTTTTCCATTTTCTAAACAAACGACATTTTACATTTTCAAAGCAAAGCACATTTTGCATTTTCAAAGCAAACCGCCTTTTGGCATTTTATAGCAAACCACCTTTTGCATTTTCAAAGCAAACCACCATTTGCATTTTCAAAGCAAACCACTTTTTGCAATTTCAAAGCAAACCACCTTTTGCCTTTTCAAAGCATACCACCTTTTGCCTTTTCAAAGCAAACCACCTTTTGCTTTTTCAAAGCAAACCACAATTTGCCCTTCAAAGCAAACCACTATTTGCATTTTCAAAGCTAACCTTTTGCATTTTCAACCTAACCCTTTGCATTTTCAAAGCAAACCTTTTGCATTTTCAAAGCAAACCACCTTTTGCATTTTCAAAGCATACCATCTTTTCATTTTCAAAGCAAACCACCTTTTGCATTTCCATTAAAAAGCAGCTTTTGCATTTTCTATGCAAACCAGCAAACCACCTTTTGCATTTTCAAAGCAAACCACCTTTTACATTTTCAAAGCAAACCACCATTTGCATTTTCAAAGCTAACCACCTTTTGCATTTTCAAGGTAAACCACCTTTTGCATTTTCAAAGCAAACCACCATTTGCATATTAAAAGCAAGCCACCTTTTGCATTTTCAAAGCAAACCACCTTTTGTATTTTCAAAGCAAACCACCTTTTGCATTATCAAAGCAAACCACATTTTTTTTGCATTTTCAAAGCAAACCACCTTTTGCATTTTCAAAGCAAACCACCTTTTCCATTTTCAAAGCAAACAATCTACTGCATTTTTAGCAAACCTTTTTGCATTTTCAAAGCAAAGCACCTTTTGCATTTTCAAAGCAAACCACCTTTTGCATTTTATAGCAAACCACCTTTTGCATTTTCAAAGCAAACCACCATTTGCATTTTCAAAGCAAACCACTTTTTGCAATTTCAAAGCAAACCACCCTTTGCCTTTTCAAAGCATACCACCTTTTGCCTTTTCAAAGCAAACCACCTTTTGCTTTTTCAAAGCAAACCACAATTTGCCCTTCAAAGCAAACCACTATTTGCATTTTCAAAGCTAACCTTTTGCATTTTCAACCTAACCCTTTGCATTTTCAAAGCAAACCTTTTGCATTTTCAAAGCAAACCACCTTTTGCATTTTCAAAGCATACCATCTTTTCATTTTCAAAGCAAACCACCTTTTGCATTTCCATTAAAAAGCAGCTTTTGCATTTTCTATGCAAACCAGCAAACCACCTTTTGCATTTTCAAAGCAAACCACCTTTTACATTTTCAAAGCAAACCACCATTTGCATTTTCAAAGCTAACCACCTTTTGCATTTTCAAGGTAAACCACCTTTTGCATTTTCAAAGCAAACCACCATTTGCATATTAAAAGCAAGCCACCTTTTGCATTTTCAAAGCAAACCACCTTTTGTATTTTCAAAGCAAACCACCTTTTGCATTATCAAAGCAAACCACATTTTTTTTGCATTTTCAAAGCAAACCACCTTTTGCATTTTCAAAGCAAACCACCTTTTCCATTTTCAAAGCAAACAATCTACTGCATTTTTAGCAAACCTTTTTGCATTTTCATAGCAAACCACCTTTTGCATTTTCAAAGCAAACCACCTTTTGCATTTTCAAAGCAAATCTCCTTTTGCATTTTTAAAGCAAACCACCTTTTGCATTTTCAAAGCACACCACCTTTTGCATTTTCAAAGCAAACCACCTTTTGCATTTTCAATGCAAACCAGCAAACCAACTTTTGCATTTTCAAAGCAAACAACTTTTTGCATTATCAAAACAAACGACCTTTTGCATTTTCAAAGAAATCCACATTTTGCATTTTCAAAGCAACCCGCCTTTTGGCATTTTATAGCAAACCACCTTTTGCATTTTCAAAGCAAACCACCATTTGCATTTTCAAAGCAAACCACTTTTTGCAATTTCAAAGCAAACCATCTTTTGCATTTTCAAAGCAAACCACCATTTGCATTTTCAAAGCAAACCACCTTTTGCATTTTCAAAGCAAACCATGTTTTGCATTTTCAAAGCAAAGCACCATTTGCCCTTCAAAGCAAACCACTATTTGCATTTTCAAAGCAAACCTTTTGCATTTTCAAAGTAAACCCTTGTGCATTTTCAAAGCAAACCACCTTTTGCATTTTCAAAGAAAACCACCTTTTGCATTTTCAAAGCAAACCTTTTGCATTTTCAAACAAAACCTTTTGCATTTTCAAAACAAATCTTTAGCATTTTCAAAGAAAACCAGCTTTTGCATTTTCAAAGTAAACCACATTTTGCATTTTCTAAGCAAAGCACCTTTTGCATTTTCAAAGAAAACCTTTTGTAATTTCAAAGCCATCCTTTTGCATTTCCAATCCAAACTACCTTTTGCTTTTCTAAACCAAACCACCATTTGCATTTTCAAACAAAACTACATTTTTACATTTTGAAAGAAAACCACCTTTTGCATTTTCAAAGCCAGCCACATTTTCCATAAAGCAAACCACCTTTTGCATTTTCAAACCAAACCACCTTTTGCATTTTCAAAGCAAACCCTTTGCATTTTCAAAGCAAACCTTTTGCATTCTCAAGGCAAACCACCTTTTGTATTTTCAAAGCAAACCACATTTTGCATTTTCAAAGCAAAACCACTTTTGCATTTTCAAAGCAAACCATTCTTGCATTTTCAAAGCAAACTAACAATTGCATTTTCAAAGAATACCACCTTTCGCATTTTCAAAGCAAACCTTTTGCATTTTCAAACCAAACCTTTTGCATTTTCAAACCAAACCTTTTGCATTTTCAAACCAAATCTTTTGCATTTCAAAACCGAACCACCTTTTGCATTTTCAAAGCAAATCAATTTTTGCATTTTCAAAGGAAACCACCTTTTGCATTTTAAAAGCAAACCTTTTGCATTTTCAAACCAAACCTTTCGCATTTCCAAACCAGACCAGCATTTGCATTTTCAAACCAAACCACCATTTGCGTTTTCAAAGCACACCTTTTGCATTTTCAAAGCAAACCTTTTGCAGTTTCAAACTGAAGTGGGCGCATGTGCGCAGGTGCGGGGCTCTTCTAGAGTGTGCGCATGTGCAAGACTTTTCCGGAGTGTGCGCATGTGCGAGGCGGGAAAGGCCTGCGGAATCAGCCATGTTTGCCAGACGTTTCTGAGTTTATGTATTAAAGAAATAAGTTGCTTAAAGCTTAAATAAAGTTAAGTAAATTTTGAGTAGTGAAAAGTTTCATTTGCCTCGCAACAATATAAGCAACTTATCTTAGCAGTCCGACTTGGGATGGAGAAACTATTGAAACCACAACGCTTGGATCTGGATCCCAACTCACCTGCTACTGCAAAGGAATGGAAGCACTGGCTTCGTATATTAAATAACTTCTTTGATGAGTGTGGCAATGATGCACCAGACAGACTCAAGACATTAATAAGCTTCGTCTCTTCTGATGTATATGATTACATAGTGGAATGTACAACTTATGTTTCTGCTATTGATGTACTAAGCAGACTCTTCGTTAAGACACCCAATGTGATATTCGCTCGACACCTCCTTGGTACTCGGAAACAAAAACCTGGTGAGTCAATTGATGAATTTTCACAAGTACTTCAAAGACTTAGTAAAGACTGTCCATTCAAAGTAGTTACGGCTGATCAATATCGACAGGAACTTATTCGAGACTCTTTTATCAATGGTTTGGCATCGCCTTTAATACGACAGAAACTATTAGAAAACAAAACCTTGGCTTTACAGTCAGCTTACAATCAAGCTTATTAGACTTGGCTCAGAAACATTGTGATGCATATGACTCATCGAATGTGTATTCTGCTGCAACTACTACAAAAGAATTTCACCCAAGTACTAATATGGAGCAAGCTGAAACAATTTCTACTGATAAAGGAGACCTTGCTGCAGTATATCATTATTCAAAAAGGAAGTGTTACTTTTGCGGGGGTAATATTCATAAGAGAGAGAGATGCCCTGCTCAAGAGGCAACTTGTAATAGTTGTGGCAAGAAGGGACATTTTTCTAGAGTATGCAAGTCCAAAGCAACTACTAAAAGTGTGACTGCTGCCATGTATATGCCTTCTTTATGTGTAATTATAGCTGCATTTCCTCAGAGCTTGTCTCATGCAGCTACAACGGTATCCATCAATGGCCATACACTTAATGTACTACTTGATTCTGGCAGTTCAGAACGTTTTATAAGTGAACAAGTTGTGTCTCGACTAAATCTAACTATAATTCCTTCAAATAGAGAAATCTCGATGGCTCTGACAACTCTCAATGCTCAAATTATTGGATCTTGTATTGTAGACTTTATTCTGAACAAAACTAGCTATAAATCTGTATGTCTTGGTATTTTGAAAAATTTGTGTAGCGATATAATTCCAGGTCAGGATTTTCAGAAACAGCACAGATCACTTCAAATAATGTCTGAAGGAACTATGCCTGATCTTGTATTGTCAAAGTCACCAGTATTGTGTGTTTTTTCTGCTGCATCTGTTGAATGTCCTTCATTATTCACTAATTTATCCTCCAAGTGCAAGCCAATTGCTACAAAATCAAGACATTTTAGTAAAGATGATAGGAACTTTATCAACACAGAAGTAACCAATCTTTTACAAGAAGGTATCATAGAACCCAGCTCTTCCCCTTGGAGGGCACAAGTTGTCGTGGTTAAGGACCCCTTGGAGAGACATAGAAAGAGACTCTGCATTGATTACTCTATAAACCAGTTCATGGATCTTGATGCATATCCACTACCTCGTATAGAAGAGATTATCAATACATTAGCTAATTATAAGATATTCTCTACTTTTGACTTAAAAAGTGCTGACTACCAAATTCCTTTGAAGGAATCAGAGAAGAAATACACTGCGTTTGAAGCAAATGGGAAATTATATCACCACTGCAGAGTTCCTTTTGGTGTAACTAATGGCGTGGCTGTTTTTCAGAGAGAGATGGACAAACTTGTTGAACAAGAAAACCTTAAAGATACTTTCCCTTATCTAGATAATTTAACTATTGCTGGAAAAGACCAAGCTGAAAATGATGAAAATGTACAACGGTTTTTAGATGTTGTACATTCTAAACATTTAACATTAAATGAGGCAAAGTTAATAACATCAGTGTCAACAATTAATATTCTTGGTTATTGGGATGGAAATGATATAATCCAGCCTGATCCAGAAAGACTCTGCCCACTCCAAGAGATCCCTGTTCCAGTCACATTACACTCTCTACGAAGGGTTCTTTGGATGTTTGCATATTATGCTCAATGGATACCAAATTTTGCTGACAAAATTCAACCTTTGATTAGAACAAAATCTTTCCCCCTTGACTCTACAGCAATTGGTGCCTTTACTTCTTTAAAGAAACAATTAGAATCTGCGACATTACACGCCATCGATGAGGATCTCCCCTTTGTTGTTGAATGTGATGCCTCTGATTTAGCAGTATCAGCAACATTAAATCAAGGAGGACAACCAGTGGCTTTCATGTCACGTACTCTCCAAGGTATTGAATTGCACTACCCTCCCGTCGAAAAGGTAGCTACACCAATTATTGAAGCAGTGAGGAAATGGAGTCATTTCCTTGCTCGCCAGCACTTCACTTTGATAACAGATCAGCGTTCAGTAGCTTTTATGCTGGATAATCGGAAACGAACGAAGATTAAAAACAGTAACATTCATGAATGGAGGATTGAATTATCTGCATATAGTTATTCAATTGAGTACCGCCCTGGTAAGGATAATGTTGCTCCAGATACATTAACTCGAGCATTTTGTGCCTCTGTTCATTCTTCTGCACTCACTGATCTTCACAATGGGCTGTGTCATCCTGGAATCACACATTTGTTGCACTATGTTCGTTCCCAAAACGTACCTTTCTCTACAGAAGATGTTGTGAGGAAGGGGTTAATAGATATAGTTGATTTAGACTAAGAACCCTTTGTATTGTAGAGAGTAGATGAGCTTCAAGGATGAGAAGAAGGAGATAGCGACAGTCCAGGAAGAACTGGGGTAAAGGGCATGAACAACTCTCTAGTGCGCATGGGTAATGAGACAAATGAATATTGCAAACACGCCCATCATGACAAGATGTCTGATTTAAATGCACATGCGATGTATGATGTGGGAGGCACCAGGGGCGGGACCGGTAGATTGTGCACCTCAGTGCTCTGATTTGAAAGGAGCCCGAAGGGGAGGAATAAAGGTGTAACAAATGTAAAATGATATGAATAAAAGAGAGTGGCTTTCCCGACCTCGGTGTGTCTCGACAGGGGAGGCACCCGACTCTGCAGACTTGCTAATAAATAAACTTGTTTCTCTCATTTCTCTAGCATCGTGATTGTGAGCACTCACTTTTTGCACCTCACAAGCCTGGGGCCTCGTCTTGGGATCGCCACTCCGGCCAGCTGGCGGCGGTATACGGGAGAAGGGACGGTGCACCCCGCTGATTCAGCGGCCCTGGACCCCTTGCTTGCCGTCAGCGGTTTGAGCGAGTGATATCCCAGACCAGAGATTAGAGAAACAAGTGGGAGTAGTTGGAAATCGCGAGGAGCCAAATCGAGTGATTCTTGTGCACAGGACCCGGGTAAGAAAACGACTATTAAGTACTACTCGGGCGATTAAATAGATCGGGGGAAATTCCGATCGGGAGGATGGGCAATGAAAACAGAAAGCCCAAAAGGGAGGGGAAGGGCGGTAAAGCCGCATTCTGCCTGATAGTCCGTTGGGGCGAATGCTGAGCCTCTGGGGGCAAGGAAATACCCAGGGATTTTATATATGTGATAATGATATTGTATTTGTAGACCACATTGTAAGAGTAAGTAAGTAAGTAAGTAAGTTTTATTAGAATCAAAAATGTCCACTGTAGGTAGGTGTATGTTCCTTTAAATAAATTAGGTCATGGTGAAAGGCGACGAACAGCTGTAAGATAATGATTAACTGTTTGTATCCTCGTAACCTAGAAGGGGAAGTTGTAAAATCAGCTTTTGGTTTTTCTGATGTTCTTTTAGATTTCTAGTCAGTAAAGTTAATTTGGAAAATTGTTACTAGTGCCAGGAATTGGACATTTAAAATAGTGGTGAATATGGATTGAAATAATTGGAAATAAGTTCATTGGTAAACATTCAAGTTTAGAAAGGAAGGAGAGAGAGGCAGTTAGGAGATAACAGAAGTAGAAAAACGACAGGCGTGAAAGTAATAAAGCAGGAGGAGTCAGTGGAAGATTTTAAAAAGAAAGGTGAATGAATTTGCAAGGAGGCTAGAATATTTGAGAAGCAAGAAATTGAGTTTAGAATAAGAAAGAAGGCATACCAGAAAGGATTACAGTTGGAAGCATTGGGATAAAGTGATGAGACGGCTTTAAAGAGAAAAGAGAAGGACAGACACAGATTATCCCTTGGGGCACCCATAAACTGAGAGGGCTAAAAAATCACCTCACCCTATATCCCTGATGGGGGAGGAAATGGATTAGGGCTTTGGAGGAGGAGAACGTGGGACGATTATTGACCATGGAAGATTTGAAGGCACTGTTGGTAAAAGTGACAGAACTACTGAAGATGGATGGTATAAACTGATGCGAACAATGTAATAAGCAATGGCATACTGTTTGACACAGTCAGGCAGAGGGTATGGCAGGCCCTCAGACAATGTAATCCAGCAGGCTATCTGGAAAACCAGCTGAAAAGGTGGGGAGTTGATTGATGAACATTATATTATGAACTACTGTGGTGGATGTCATTCTTCTTAAAGTCAAGCAGATTGGAGAAGGTGGTGAGATTGTCATTAATTTCCCACCCCCGATTCAGCGAACAGTTGGTCTCTGCGGTCGAGAAATATCGCAAAGATAGGAAAAAGACTTGCAAACCAGCAGGAGGAGCTGTTGTCAATAAACAATGGACCTGGTTGAAAAGACAAGTGAGTCCTATGACGGAACCAAGCAGGGCCAGAGAATTACATGCCAATAATGAATGTCTTTGGGGAACGTTTCCTCAAAAAATCCTATCAGGAGTGAAATTAATCTGGATATAAGCCCTAACAGGACTGGGGTCCCCAAGAGAGAAAAGGATTTAAAGGAGAATTTGTTGGTATTGTTCCATAAGTGAAAAGCGATGTAAGAGAGAGAGAGAGAGATTTAAAAAAATACTTCAGAATGTAGGACAGAGTATGATAACCTTGGGAAAAGGCAGGATATAGTTCAGACTAGATTAGGTATAAGCCCTGTAGTGTCGTTTATGATGAATAAGGTAATTAAGAGGTTTGGTAGACCTACAGAAATCAGCTTTGACAACGGATTGTTTTCATTTAGGGAGTAGCCAAGTTGGCGATAGAGACCCTTAGAGTAAAATACACATTTGGGTATGTAACACCTGCAGTCACAGGCATGGTGGAAAAAATAAATGGAACATTGAAGGTTAATATAAATAAGATTTGTTTAATTACAAAGTTGAATTGGATCGATGCCCTGCCATTGGCACTGAAGAGATGTTGCATGCAAACTAACCGAGCAGGTGGCACAATGGAGAGGTCCCTACAAGAGACCGAGTTTGGAACAGTTAAAGATAGAATTTAAAAAGTATATGAAACAGTTAATTATGATATACAAGTCTATTTATGAACAGGTAAAGTAAAAGCTGTTGGAGGTGGACCAGGAGGAAGGACCCTTTAAACCTGAAGACAAGGTGTATGTATGAGTTTTCTAAACTACCGACCGATGTCCAGGTAGAAGGTTGATATACCTGGTACCATTTCAATAATTACATGAGGGCCGTCCCGCAGGCATGAATAGATAATAGCCCTGAGGTAAGTGAACAGGAGGACAAAGCTGTGAGAAAAGAATAGAGTTTTACCAAGAACGTTGTTTGACATCAGTGGTGGGCAAAATAATGGAAAGGATACTTAAGACAATATATAAGAATTTGGATAAATAGGGTAGGATTAGGAAGAATTAGCATGGGTTTGCGATTGTGATGTTTGACTAATCTTGAATTTTTTGAAAAAGTTATTAGGGAAATTGATGAGGGTAAAGTGGTGGATGTTGTCTAGATGAACTTCAGTAAGGCCTTTGACAAGGTTCAATAAGGAAATAAGGTTGGTTAAGAAGGGTTAGTAAGGAATAGCAAGATGGATTAAAAAGTGGCTGTATGGGAGATGTCAGAGAGCAATGGTGGATGGATGTTTGTCAGGTTGGAGGTCAGTGACTAGAGGGGTACCTCGGGGATGTGTGTTGGGTCCACTGTTGTTTGTCATGTGAATCAATAATCTGGATGTTGGTGTGGTAAAATAGATTAATAAGTATGTAGATGATACTAAGATAGGGGGTGTTGTGAATAATGAAGTAGATTTTAAAAGTGTACAGAGAGATTTAGATCATTTGGAAGAGTGGGTTGAAACATGACAGATGGGTTTAATGTTGATAAGTGTGAGATGATACATCTTGGCAGGACAAATCAAAATTGAACCTACATGGTAAATGATTGTGAATTGAGGAATGAAGTTGAACAGAGGGATCTATGAATAACTGTGCATAGTTCCCTAAAGGTGGAATCTCATGAAGATAGGATGGTAAAGAAAGATTTTGGTGTGTTGGCCTTTATAAATCAGAGCATTATGTATAGAAGTTGGGTTGTAATGTTAAATTGTACAAGGCATTGGTGAGGTCAATTGTGGAGTATGGTGTATAATTTTGGTAG
The DNA here is from genome assembly GCA_038087875.1 of Malacoraja senta. Taxonomy (NCBI): domain Eukaryota; kingdom Metazoa; phylum Chordata; class Chondrichthyes; order Rajiformes; family Rajidae; genus Malacoraja; species Malacoraja senta. The sequence continues at coordinate 8,868 of JAXLNO010005198.1, read as the reverse complement.
GCATAATTATAGGAAAAAGGTCAACAAAATAGAGAGAGTACAGAGGAGATCAATTAGAATGTTGCCTGGGTTTCAGCAACTAAGACACAGAGAAAGGTTGAACAAGTTAGGTCTTTATTATTTAGGAAAGATAGAAGGGGTCCCAACAAATACAAGGGAATGATGTATTCCTAAGGAACTATTTACTGGCAGTATCTCGTTCTATTACAGAATTAAAAACCAAGGGGCTGCTGGCCCAGAGTCCCCATCTTGACTTTCCAATCCATTCTGTGAAAGCGGGGGACTGGGATCTTGTAACATCATGGAAGGAAGAAAAGATGCAACCTAAGTGGACTGGTCCATATTTGGTACTAATGACCACGGAAACAGCAGTGCGGACAAAAGAAAACGGGTGGACATACGCAAGTCGAGTTAAGGGTCCTGTGGAGGCCCCACCAGACAATATCAGCCCGTGGACTGTGCGCAAAGGAGAGGAACCATTGACGTTAATATTTACCAAGAACCCGCGGGGAAAAATGAAGATTTCGTGTTGGTGGGTCGTGTGTTGGGTGGTTACCCAACTCGTGAGTAATATAACATGCATAAAAATCACAATACCACAGAATAGAAGGTCCACCACCATCCCATTTGATGTATGTAAAGGAAAATGGTGCTGCGGCTATAGAATGTATGTATGCACCCATCCCTGTAAAGATTGGCACTACCAGTCCTCTTGGGGAGGAGGGGTTTGAGTGCTATACAAGAAATAACCCAAAGGGACAGGACATGGGGATGGTGCTCAACTGCAATCAGACGTATAACATTGGAGAACTCAATGAAGGAAGCCAACGACAAGAGAGAGGGGTAAAAGGATCATTCGACACACAGATATATATAGATGCGATAGGGGTGCCAAGAGAGGTACCTGATGAATTCAAAGCCAGAAACCAGATAGCTGCGGGCTTTGAGTCCATACTCTTCTGGTGGTCCACAATTAATAAAAATGTGGACTGGATCAACTACCTATACTACAATCAACAACGCTTTATAAAATACACTCGAGATGCGGTTGAAGGATTAGCGGAACAACTGACAGATACCAGCCTAATGGCCTGGCAAAATCGCATGGCCTTAGACATGCTACTGGCTGGAAGGTTCGACCAGCCCCGACGCGAGGTTCGATCGCCCGGCGCGAGGGAGCTGACATCCCTCCGATGCGGGAGCTTGATCGCCTCGGCACGGAGGGCCCGAACGCCGCTGGCTACGGGTGTCAAAATCGTTCCGTCAACTGAGGCTCGAGGCCCACGACCGAGGAAGAACAAAGGGAAGGACTTGAACTTTATTTCGCCTTCCATCACAGTGAGGAATGTGTAGGAGTCACTGCGGTGAATGTTCATGTTAAAATGTGTTTTTGGGTGATCTGTTACTTTTAATTGTATGACTGACCTGGCCAATAAAATTCCTCGTATGTTGCAAAACATACTTGGCAAATAAAGTGTGGTTCTGATTCTGACTTATTTCACATACCAGGGTTCATACACTTGGAACAGCTATAAATTCAAGGGCTTTCAAGGTCCAAAAATCCCATTTCCAAGGACCAAAATTTCAGTAAACCTTGATGGTTTATCGGAGACGTATATCAATTGCTTGGTATTGGATGATTTGATTCTGTACCAAATAACAGCAAGTAAGAAGGTTGGCTGGTCGCCATGTAAGATTTGATTGAAAATCATGTTTTGCACATCTCTGGTACAAAGAACACAGCAGAAAAATCAACTTTCAACTCAAAGTTCCTTCGAAGTTATGAACCATTTATATAGCTCGAAACATTGCCAAAGGCCCATTGGAATTTGGAGTTGAGACCTTGTTTTCTGTTGTGTTACTTGTGTGATCTGATATACAGGCACTGATTTTCAGGGAAATCTGAGAAGGTGATCAGTCAATCCATTGGCCCATGTTGCACAGAATGAGACTAAACTACATAATAATTAATTACACACAATAAAATAAATATAATAATAATAATAAACTTTATTTCAGACTCAAGGTCCAGACAAGGGGCAACATTACATAAAAATGCATTACATATTTAAAAATATCATAAAGTACATATAAAATCTTAGTATATCACTTATAAAAGCATCATAAATTATATATTAAGAAAAAAAAACACAATGCATGAATTAAAATCCAGAATAAAAGAATGATTAATGTCCTACAACGAGACAGCATGTTACCAGCATTACACCATCTAGGTTTCCTTAGTAGTGTTCTCATGGCATCATTATATGACACATTTAGTCTCTGCAAACTTGTCTTTCCATAGTTCGACCACAGGTGCGCAGTATAGAGTGGTGTGCAGTATGCTCTAAATAGCGACATCTTAACCACATCTGCACACGCACCAAACTTACTCAAGAGAATATCATCCTGTATATACAGCATGCGTTGTTGCCTATAAATATCCTCATCATCTGTCATTTGTTCTGTAATAAAATGCCCTAGATATTTTACCTTATTACAGACACTAAGTTTATTGTCAGACAATTTAAAATCAGGACATTTTAGACATTTATCCTCTTTGGTTCTACAGATCATAACAGCACTCTTACCAGCATTATATTTAATATCATGTTCCATACCATACACAGAACATATAGTAGGGAGCTGCTGTAGACCAGCGCTAGATGGACTAAAGACCACAAGATCATCTGCTTACATAATATGGTTCACTAAAATATTACCAATCATGCACCCAGTATTACAGGCTTTCAATTGTTTGGACAGATCATCAATATAAAGATTAAAAAGGACTGGGGACAAAATCCCCCCTTGTCTAACACCATTGCTAACCCCAAATGGGGCTGAGACCCTATTGCCCCATTTTATTTGCATAGTCTGGTGGGCATACCAGTAGGCCAGAATTCTCACAGTGTATTTAGGCACCCATCTTTGACTCATTTTAACAATCAGATTTGTGTGATTAACATGATCAAAGGCTTTGGAAGCATCAATAAAGCACATAAGGATTGAAGAGGTTTTGCCTCTATATTTGTTTACAATCTCCTTTAGGGCATATATGCATAAGTCAGTGCCATGTTTAGCTTTTAAACCAAACTGATTATCTGTGGAGTTAACAAACTCATTTATTCTATCCAGCAGAACTCTTTCTAAAACGTTTGACAATATGCTGGCTAAAGCTATGGGCCTGTAATTATTTAGGCTGCCTACTTTACCAGCTTTGTCCTTAATGACCGGCACTAACAGAACAGACAACATTGAGTCTGGTAACAAGCCATGAATCATAAAGCCAGTAAAACAAATAGCAAGGAGAGGAGCTATCCTCATACTCACATACTTAAGATGTTCAGCAGAAATATGATCCAAGCCTCTTGCTTTGTTGTTGGACACCTTGTTCATGGCATTATACACCTCTGAGAGGGGGCGCTGTCCTATACGGCTGCCAGTCCTGCAGCTGTCCGTTTCTTTCACTTCTTTTTATTATTTTTAGTACGTAAAGGTGTTGTTTGGGGGTCTAATTATTTTATGTGTGGGGTGGGGTGGGGGGGGGAGGGGGAATGCATTTTCTAGTCCCTACCTGGTCGGGAGGCTGCCTTCCTCCGAGTAGCACCTTCGACCAGCCCTCGAGGCCTACCAGCGGGGCCTGGAGCGGCGTTTCCTGAGGGGACCTGGCCAGAACCTCGGCTTCGGCGGCGGCACAGCGCTGGAGCGCTATCGCGGAGTGGGCGATGCCTTGCCTGGGTCGCCGCGCTGGAACTACGGTATGCTGGGATCTGCCGATTGAACATCGTGGTGCTGCAGGTCTGTGGAGTGGACAGCCGTGGGCAGCGGCGCTGACTTTGAACATCGGGAGCCTGGGATCTCTCGCCGAGATCACCAGTGGTGGAGCTCCGTCCAGCGCGGCCTGTTGGCTTTGGAAGCTGTGGTCTCCAGTAAGGAGGAGGCCGTTCCAGGCATCCCAAGCCGATGACAGGAATCTCCCGACGCCGGAGCACCATCACCCGGCCAGAGGGCCTGAAACATCGGGCCTCCGTAGCGGCGACTGTGGAGACCTCAATAGGCCCGACTATGGGTGGACAAGAGGATGGGGACTGGACTTTGTGCCTTCCCTCACAGTGGGAACCATTGTAGGGGGGGATGTTTTTATGTTTTAATGTTAAACTTCTTCTTTAATGCTACGTTGTACTTTTATTAGTGTGCTGCAAGGACATCTGAATTTCCCATTGAAAATGGGATTAATAAAGTATTTATTATTATCATTATTATTATGTGACATAATCATCATTGAGTCACTACTCTCAATATTGTCCACCCTATACAAGTCACCTTGGACACAGTTGAATAAAGTACTATAATGTTGTTGCCATAACTCCGCGATATTAGCTGTTCCAGAGATTCCATCTACAGTGCATGGTAGAGATATTTTGCAACGTTAAGAGCTCTCACTTCTTTCCAAAAATCTGTAGCCTTGTTACTTAGCAGCTTCTTAGCCATGGAATCAGCCCTCATAGCCAAACGTGGGCAGCAGGTGGGACTAGTGTAGAATGGGCATGTAGGTCAGTGTGGGACGTTGGGCCGAAGGGCCTGTTTCCACGCTGTGTCACTGTGTCTCTCTGTCTCTCTCTCTGTCGCTCTGTCTGTCTCTCTGTCCCTGTCTCTCTGTGTCTCTCTCTCTCTGTCTCTCTCTGCCTCTCTCTCTCTCTGTCTCTCTCTCTCTCTGTCTATCTCTCTCTGTCTCTTTCTGTCTCTCTCTCTCACTGTCTCTCTCTGTCTCTCTGTCTCTCTCTGTCTCTCTCTCTCTCTCTCTCTCTCTCTGTCTCTCTCTGTCTCTCTCGCTCTCTCTCTCTCTCTCTCTCTCTCTCTCTATCTGTGTCTCTCTCTGTCTCTCTCTGTCTCTCTCTCTGTCTCTCTCTGTTTGCTAGAGGGGATTTGGATCCGATTCAGACAATGCCAACTGCGGGCTGGCAGGGGGGAATGGACCAAAGGGCCTGTTTTGGCCGCTCCGGACTTCCACATCCACGCCATTGTCCTGCAAGGTCGGCTTGGTGAGTTTGGAAGGGGTTTGGGGCAAATGGTTTGGAAATGAGACAGAAATCGGCCTGAAGGGCTGTATTAAGGGTGACTATAGGGTGAATTATAAAATGCTGGGATCGGCCTACAAGCGCCTATGCATGCTCCCCCTGCTTCATTAAATGGAATGCATGCATCATTGGCTGGATTGCTGCCCCCCCCCCCCCCGCTGCATGGCAGCGCTTTCATCCTCACCTGCTCTTCACAGCTGGATTCCCGCACCATTTCCGGTTGAGTGGCGAACCCCTCCTCCACCACACCCACCAGCCCCCCACCACACATCGCCTCGTCCCCATTCCACCCACCTGCCTTCCTCCGGCCCCAACCCCATCCCTGCCGGGTGTTCACCATCCCCCCGACCTCCCCCTCTCCGACATCGAACGGTCTGTCCTCAGCAGAGGTCTTACCTTTGTCCCCCTCCGTCCCCATCTCAATGAGTTCCGTGCCCTCCATGACTTGGAACGCTTCTACCGTCGCCTCCGCCTCACAGCTCACTTCCATGGGAAGGAGTCCTCGCTCCCCACTGATGACCCCTTTTCCCGTCTCCAACGCACCCCATCCTCATGGAACCCCCCTCGTAGCCTTCCGGCTTTAGAACTCTTTATTAAAAACTGCCGCCGTGACATCAACCGCCTCAACTTCTCCACTCCCCTGTCTCACTCCAATCTCTCCCCCCCTGAACGCACTGCCATCGACTCACTCCGCAACAACCTAGATTGGGTTATCAAACCCGCCGACAAGGGAGGTGCCGTGGTAGTCTGGCGCGTCGATCTCTACAAAGCTGAGGCCATGCGCCAACTCTCGGACACCTCCTCCTACTTACCCCTGGACCATGACCCCACTGACGAGCACCAGGCCACCATCTCCAGCACCATCACCGACTTCATCCACTCCCACGCCCTGCCCGAACGAGCCTCCAACCTCATCGTTCCCCAGCCCCGCACAGCCCGATTTTACCTTCTCCCCAAAATCCACAAACCTGACTGTCCCGGTAGACCCATTGTCTCTGCCTGTTCGTGCCCCACCGAACTCATCTCCACCTACCTCGACTCCATCCTATCCCCCTTGGTTAAATCCCTCCCTACCTATGTTCAAGACACCTCAGACACTCTCCGTCATCTCCGCGCATTCCACTCTCTAGGCCCTCACCCCCTCATCTTCACCATGGACGTCCAGTCACTGTACACCTCCATCCCCCACCAGGATGGTCTCGAAGCCCTCCGTTTTTTCCTCGACCGTAGAAGCAATCTATACCCGGCCACTGACACCCTCCTCCGCCTAGCGGAGCTGGTCCTTAC
>JAXLNO010005197.1:0-36791 GCA_038087875.1 Malacoraja senta | reverse complement strand
AGAAAAAAAACGAGAAAACCCAGAGAAAACTCGAAAATAACGAGCGAAAAAAGGGAACAACGGGAAAAGACAGGGAAAATGAGAAAAACACGGACAAACCCGAACAAACCAGAAAACCCGAAAAAAGAGAACAACAGCGTTGTTTCGGGTTTTCTGGGTTGTTTTTCTCATTTGCCCTTTTTCCCGTTGTTCCCTTTTTTCGTTCGTTTTTTCGGGTTTTCTCTCGTTTTTCTCGGTTATTTTTCTTCATTTTCCCTGTTTTTCTCTGTTTATTTCTGTTTTTCGCATTTATTTGTGTTTTCGGGTTTTCGTGTTCGGGTTTTTCTCATTTTCCCTGGGAACAACAGGTAAAGACAGGGAAAATGAGAAAAAGGCGAACAAACCAGAAAACCAGAAAAAATCGAGAGAAAAAGAGAGGAACAGGTAAAAACAGGGAAATGAAAAAAAAAACGAGAAAACCCAGAGAAAACCCGAAAATAACCAGCGAAAATAGGGAACAACGGGAAAAGACAGGGAAAATGAGAAAAACACGGACAAACCCGAACAAACCAGAAAACCCGAAAAAGGAGAACAACAGCGTTGTTTCGGGTTTTCTGGGTTGTTTTTCTCATTTTCCCTGTCTTTTCCCGTTGTTCCCTTTTTTCGTTCGTTTTTTCGGGTTTTCTCTCGTTTTTCTCGTGTTTTTTTTTTCATTTTCCCTGTTTTTCTCTTATTTCTTTTTCGCATTTAATTGGGTTTTCGGGTTTTCATGTTCGGATTTTTCTCATTTTCCCTGGGAACAACAGGTAAAGACAGGGAAAATGAGAAAAAGGCGAACAAACCAGAAAACCAGAAAAAACACCGAGAGAAAAAGAGAGGAACAGGTAAAAACAGGGAAATGAAAAAAAAAACGAGAAAACCCAGAGAAAACCCGAAAATAACGAGCGAAAAAAGGGAACAACGGGAAAACAGGGAAAATGAGAAAAACACGGACAAACCCGAACAAACCAGAAAACCCGAAAAAAGAGAACAACAGCGTTGTTTCGGGTTTTCTGGGTTGTTTTTCTCATTTTCCCTGTCTTTTCCCGTTCCCTTTTTTCGTTCGTTTTTTCGGGTTTTCTCTCGTTTTTCTCGGTTTTTTTTTTCATTTTCCCTGTATTTATCCGTTTCTCTTTTTTATCTCGGGTTTTTTTCTGGTATTCGGGTTTGTTCAGCTTTTTCTCAATTTCCCTGCCTTTACCCGCTGTTCCCAGGGAACATGAGAAAAACGAGAGAAAACCCGAATAAACGAGCGAAAAAAGGGTACAACGGGTAAACACTGGGAAAATGGGAAAAGACAGGGAAAATGAGAAAAACACGAACCCGATAACCCGAATACCCGAAAACGCGAAAAGAAATGAGTGAAATAGGAGAAATAGGAGAAATACCATTTTTTTCTGGTTTTCTCTGGATTTTCTCGTTTTGTTTTCATTTCCCTGTTTTTTCCTGTTCCTCTCTTTTTTCTCTCGGTTTTTTTTTTTCTGGTTTTCGGGTTTGTTCGGCTTTTTCCATTTTCCCTGTCTTTACCTGTTGTTCCCAGGGACAATGAGAAAAACCCGAACCCGAAAACCAGAAAAAACCCGAAAACCAGAAAAAAAAACGAAAAAAGGGAACAACGGGTAAAGACAGGGGAAATGAGAAAAAGCCGAAGAAACCAGAAAAAAAAACGAAAACCTGAAGAAAACCGAGAGAAAAAAGAGAGGAACGGGAAAAAACAGGGAAATGAAAAAAAAACGCGAAAACCCAGAGAAAACCAGAAAAAAACGAGCGAAAAAAGGGAACAACAATAGGGAAAATGAGAAAAATCCGAAAAACCCGAAAACGCGAAACAACCCTGTTTTACACGTTCTTCTATTTTTTGGGGTTTTCTGGTTTGTTCGCGTTTCATTTCCCTGTTTTTTCCTGTTCCTCTCTTTTTTCTCTTTTCACCTGACGTTATCACCAAATTCAAAATGTTGTTTTGCAATTTGAAATAATCTTATTAATCTTTTTCTAATTTTCTTTTCAAATTTTAATTGCTAATTTAAAATTTAAATTTAAATTTTCAATAAGGTTAACGTATTCTGTTTATCTGTGGTTGCTGGCATTATCTAGGTCTGAATTTGTGTTCTGTGTTATTCGTTTCATTTCTCTCTCTCTCTCTCCCCTTCTCCCTCTCTCTTCTCTCTCTCCGCTCTCTCTCCTTCTCTCTCCCCCCTCTTTACCCATCTCTCTGTCTCTCTCTCTCCCTCTCTCTCTCCCCCTCTCCTCTCTCTCTTCCCCATCTCTGTCCCCCCTTCTCTCTCTCTCACCCCCTCTTTCTCCCCCTCTCTCCCCATCTCTCTCTCGCTCCCCCGTCACTCTCTCTCCCCCCACTTTCCCCCTCCCTCTCTCTCCACACTCTCTCTCTCCCCATCTCTCTCTCCCCCTCTCTCCCCACCCTCTCGCTCCCTCTCTCTCTCCCCCTCTCTCTCTCCTCCCCCCTCTCTCTCTTCACTCTCTGTCCCCCTTCTCGCCCTCTCTTTCTCTCCCCCCTCTCTATCTCTCTCTCTCTCTCTCCACTCTCTCCCCTCTCTCTCTCTTCACTGTCTGTCCCCCTCTTCTCTCTCTCTCACCCTCTCTCTGCCCCTCTCTCTCCCCCCCTCTCCCTCTCTTTCTCTCTCCCCCTCTCTCCTCCCTTCTCCATCTCTCTCTCTCTCTAACTCTCCCTCTCGTCACACTCCCCCTCTCTCTCTCTCTCCCCCTCTCTCTCTTCACTCTCTGTCCCCCCTTCTCTCTCTCTCACCCCCTCTCCCCCCTCTCTCTCTCTCCCCCCTCCCTCTCTCCCTCTCCCCCTCTCTCTCTCTCTACACCCTCTCCTCCCTTCTCTCCTCTCCCCGTGTCTCTCTCTCCACCCTCCCCCCTCTCTCTCTCCTCCCCCCCTCTCCATCTCTCTCTCTCCCCCCCACACCCCCCTCTTTCTCTCTCTCATATCAATCTATCACTCCTCTCCTCCCTCTCTTTCTCTACACTCACCCCTCCCTCTCACTCTCTCTCTCCCTCCCTCTCCCCCCTCTCTCTCTCTCTACACTCTCTCCTCCCTTCTCTCTCTCTCTCCCCATGTCTCACTCCCCCCCTCCCCCCTCTCTCTCCCCCCCTCACCATCTCTCTCTCCCCCCACCATCCTCCTCATCATTCTCCTCTCTCTCTCTATCTATCTCTTCCTCTCACCCCTCTCCCCACCTCTCTCTCACCCCTCTCTCTCCACTCCCTCCCCCTTCTCTCTCTCTCTCTCTCACTTTCTCTCTCCCCCCCTCACCCCCACCCTCTCTCCCACTCCCTCCCCCTTCTCTCTCTCTCCCCCCCTCTCATCTCTTTCTCTCTCTCCGTCCACACTCTCCCCCCTCCTTCTCTCTCTCTCTCCTCCTCTCTCTCTCGCTCTCTCTCACCCTCTCCACACTCTCTCTCACCATCTATCTCTCTCCCCCCACTCCCTCCCCACTCTCTCTTTCTCTCTTCACCTCTCTCTCCCCCCTTCTCTCCCCCTCTCTCTTCTCTCCCCCTCCCAACATCTCTCTCTCTCTCTCTCTCTCACTCCTTTCTCTCTCCCTTCTCTCTCTTCACTCTCTGTCCCCCTCTCTCTCCCTCCCTCTCTCCCTCTCTCTCTCCATTCTCCCTCTCTCTCTCTCTCTCTCTCGCTCTCTCTCTCTCTCTCCTCACCTCTCCCCCCCTCTCTCTCTCTCCACACTCTCACCTCCTCTCTCGCTCTCTCTCTCTCCCCCCTCTCTCTCTCTCCCTTTCCCTCCCTCTCCCCCCCCTCTCTCTCTCTCCCTCGCTCTCTGTCCCTCTCTCCACGCTCCCTCCCCCCTTATTCTCTCTCTCGCCCCTCCCTCTCTCTATCGCTCTCTCCACTCTCTACCGCTCTGTCTCCTCTCTCTCTGTCTTCTCTCTTCTCGCTCCCCCTTATCTCTCTCTCCTCCTCTCTCCCCCCCCTCTCCATCTCTCTCTCTCCCCCACTCCGTCTCTCTCTATCTCTCTCGCTCTCTCCCCTCCCTCTCTCTCTACACTCTCCACCCTTCTCTCTCTCTCTCTCCCCACTCACCCTCTCCCTCTTCACTCTCTCCCTCTCCCATCTCCCCCTCTCTCTGTCCCCACACACCCTCTCTCTCCTCTCTCCCCTCTGTCTCTCTTCTCTCTCTCTCTCTCTCCACTTCTCTCTCTCTCTCTCTCCCTCTCTGTCTCTCTCTCCCCTCTCTCCCTTCACCCTCTCTCTCTCTCCCCCTCCCCCTCTCTCTCTCTCCTCTCTCCCCCCTCTCCGTCTCTCTCTCCACACTCACCTCCTGTCTCTCTCTCCCTCTCCCACTCTCTCTCTCCCCTTCTCCCTCTCTCTATTCTGTCTCTCTCCCCCCCCTTATCTCTCTCCCTCTCCCCCTCTCTCTCTTCTCTCTCCTCTCCCCCCCTCTCTCTCTCTCTCTCCCCCCTTCACTCTCCACTCTCTCCCTCCACCCTCCCCTCTCTCTCCCCCCTTCTCTGTCACCCCCCTCTCCTCTCTCCCCGTCTCTCCCATGTCTCTCTCTCCCTCTCCATCTCTCTCTCTCCCCACTCACCCTCTCTCCACTCTCTGTCCTCCCCATCTCTCTCTTTCTCTTTCTCTCTCCCCCCATCCTCTCTCTCACTCCCCCTCTGTCTTTTTCTCTCTCTCTCCCCCTTCTCTCTCCCCCTCTCTCCCCTTCTCTTATCTCTCTCTCCCTCTCTCTCTCCCCTCCCTGTCCCTCCCACTCTCTCTCGCTCTCTCTCCCCCCTCTTTGTCTCTCTCTCTCTCTCTCCGTTCTCTCCCCCTTCTCCCCCCTCTCACTCCCTCTCTCCTCTCCCTCCCTCTCCCCCCTCTCTCTCCCCCCCTTCTCCCCTCTCTCTTTTTCTCTCTCTCTCCCTCTCTCCCTCTCTCTCTCTCACCCTCTCTTTCTCTCTCTCCCCCCATTCTCTCCCTCCTCTCACTCTCTCCTCACGCTCTCTCTCTCTCTCTCCCCCCCTTCTCTCTCTCTCTCCCCCCTCAGTCTCTTTCTCTCGCTCTCTTCCACTCTCCCCCCCATCTCTCGCTCCCCCGTTCTCTCCCTCTCTCCCCTCTTATCTCTCTCCCTTCTCTCTCTGTCCCCTCTCTAACCCTCTCTCTCTCCCCCTCCCTCTCTCCCTCCCACTCTGTCTGTCTCTCCCCCTCTCTCTCCATCCACCCTCTCTCTCTCTCTCTCCTCTCCCTTTCCTCTCTCTCCCTCTCCGTTCTCTCCCCCTTCTCCCATCCTCTCTCTTCCTCTCTCTCTCCCCTCTCCCCTCTCCCTGTCTCTCCCTCTCTCCACACTCTCTCCTGCTCTCTCTCCTCCCCCTTCTCCATCCTCTCTCTCTCTTTTTTTCTCTCTCCCCCCTTCTCTCTCTCCCTCCATCTCCCTCTCTCTCTCCCCCTCTGTCTCTCTTCCTCTCCCTTATCTCTCCCTCCCGCTCTCTCTCTCTCCCTTATCTCTCTCTCCCTCTCGCCCCTCCCTCTCTCTCTATCGCCACTCTCTACCGCTCTCTCTCTCCCTCTACTCTCTGTCTGTCTCTCTCTCTCCACTCTCTCCCCCTCCTTATCTCTCTCTTTCCCCCCTCTCCGTCTCTCTCTCGCACTCCCCTTTTCTCTCTCCCACTCCCTCTATCTCTCTGCCCTTCTCTCTCTCTCCACTCTCTCTCCCCCACTACCTCCCCACTCTCTATCTCTCTTTCCCCCACCCTCTCTCTCTCTCCCCCCTCTCTCCCTCTCGCCCCTCCCCTCTCCCTCTCTCACTCTCCCCCTCCCCTCCCTCTCTCTCTCATCCACTCTCTCTCCCCCTTCTCTCTCTCACCCTCACTCTCTCTCCCCTTCTCTCCCCCTCTCCTACCCCTCTCTCTCTCTCCCCTCCCTCTCTCCCTCCCACTCTGTCCTGTCTCTCCCCCCTATCCCTTCACCCTCTCTCTCTCTCCCCTCTCTCTGTCTCCCCTCCTCTCTCCCCCCTCTCCCTCTGCCTCTCCCCCCCTCTCTCTCTCTCGCCACACCCTCCTTCTCTCTCTCCCCTCCTCTCTCCCCCCTCTCCCTCTCTCCCCCTCTCTGTCTCTCCCTCTCCCTCCTCCTCTCTCTCTCTCTTCCCCTTCTCCCTCCTCTCTCTTCCTCCCCTCTCTCTTTCTCTCTCCCTCTCTCTCCCCTCACTCTCCCCTTCTCCCTCTCTCTCTCTCCTGCCCCTCCCTCTCTCTCTCTATCGCTCTCTCTCCTCTCTCTCCCTCGCTCTCTACTCTCTCTGTCTCCACTCTCTCCCCCTCCTTATCTCTCTCCGTCTCTCTCTCTCTCCCTCCCCCTCTCTCTCTATCTCTCTCGCTCTCTCTTCACTCTCTCCCCTTCTCTCTCTCCCTCGCCCCTCCCTCTCTCTCTCCCCCTTATCTCTCTCACCCCCTCTCCCTCCCATTCTCTCTCTCTCCCTCTCCCTCCTCTCTCTCTCTCCCCCCTCTTCTCCCTCTCACCTCACCTCCCCCTCTCCCTCTCCACTCTCTCTCCCCCCCCACTCCCCCTCTCTCTCTCTGTCTCCCCCACCCTCTCTCTCGCTCTCTCTCCTCTTTCTCTTTCTCTCTCTCTCCCCCTCTCTCCTCCCCTTATCTCTCTCTCACTCCCTCCCTCTCTCCCTTCTCTCTCTTCACTCTCTGTCCCCTTCTCTCTCTCCCCTCCTCTCCTCCCTCCCTCTCCCTCTCTCCCCTTCTCTCTCTCTCACACTCTCTCTTTAGAGATTAGAGATTCCTTTATTTGTCATTCAGACCTTTCGGTCTGAAACGAAATTTCGTTGCCTGCAGTCATACATATAATAAATAACAAAACACACAATAAACACAAATTAACATCCACCACAGTGAGTTCACCAGGCACCTCCTCACTGTGACGGAGGCAAAAATCTTAAAGTCTCTCTCTTCCCTCCTTGTTCTCCCTCTGCGCTGAGGTGATCCAGGCTTCTGATGTTGTGACCCCACCGGGTGATGGTAAGTAAGGCAATCCCGCGGCTGAATCCGTGCTATGTCCGCGACGGGCCGTTCAAACTCCGGACGCAGCTGTAGTTGCGAGAGCCCCCAGAAAAACAGGTCACCAACCTGTGACCTGCGCGCGCTCCCCGAAGATGTTGTCCACTGGGCCTGCGGCCGAGCCCCAGATTCAGGGTCGCCACCAGTGTCTTTGGTCGCCACCGCCGGAATGCCACCGCAGCCCCGAAGCAGGCCAGCCCTGGTAAGTCCTGGCTCTGCCCTCCGGAGCCTTGAGGTCCGGTCGGTCGGTCGCAGTTGGAGTTGGAGGGCCGGCAGCTCCGCCATTAGGCCTCAGCGCAGGCAGAGGCAGAGAAGGGGGATACGACAAGAAAAAGTTCGCATTCCCCCGAAGGAAGAGACAAAAGTCATGTTCATCTTCACCCCCCACCCCACACATACACAACCCAATAAACTAAAATTTAACTAAAACAGGACAAAAGAAAACAACAAAAAAAGTAAAAACAGACGGACTGCAGGCGAGCCGCTGCTGTACGACAGCGCCGCCTCTCCCCCCTCCCCTCTCTCTCTCTCCCCCTTATCTCTCTCACCCTCTCTCACCATTATCTCTCTCTCTCTCTCTCCCCCCCTCTCTGTCTCTCTCCCTCTCTCCCCCACCCTCACTCTCGCTCTCCCCATCCCTCTCGTCGCTCCCACCTCCCCCCCTCACTCTCTCTCTCTCCCCCCCTCTCCCCCTTATCTCTCTCCCTCTCTCCCACCTCTCCATCTCGCTCTCCCGCTCTCCCGCTCTCCCCCCCACTCCCCCCCCCTCTCTCGCTCTCTCTCTTTCACTCTCCTCTCCCCCCTCTCTCTATCTCTCCCCCTTATCTCCCTCTCCCCCCTCCCTCTCCCCCACTCTCTCTCCCCATCTCTCCCTCCCCCCTCTCTCACTATTCACTCTCTCTCCCCTTCTCTCTCCCTCCCCCCTCTCTCTCTCTCTCTCTCTCTCTCCACACTCTCTCCTCCTCCCCTCCCTCTCTCTCCCCCATTCTCTCTCTCCCCCTCCCTTCTCTCTCTCTCCACTCTCTCTCCCCCTTATCTCTCTCTCACCCTCCTCACTCTCTCTCTCTATCTCTCTCTCTCTTCACTCTCTCACCCCCTTCTCTCTCTCTCCCTCTCTTTCTCTCCCCCTTCTCTCTCTCTCTCCCCCCCACCCTCTCTCTCTCTCCTCTCTCCCCGTCCTCTCTCCCTCTCTCAGTCTCTCTTTCCACACTCTCTCCCCCCTCTCTCTCCTCTCTCTCTCCCCTCCCCCTCTCTCATGCTCTCTCTATCTCTCCAACCCCCTCTCTCTCTCCTCCTCTCCCCCTCCCTCCTCTCTGTCCTCTCCCCTTCTATATCTCTCTCCCCCCCCTCTCTCTCTCTCTTTTCTCTTGTGAGCGAGTGTGTGGCCAGTGAGTGAGTGCGGCTGGTGAGTGAGTGTGGCCCGTGAGTGAGTGAGTGTGGCCCATAAGTGAGTGTGGCTGGTGAGGGAGTGGAGTGTGGCGGTGAGTCAGTGAGTGTGGCCAGTGAGTGAGTGAGCGATTGTGCCGTGAGTGAGTGTGGCCGGTGAGTGAGTGAGTGTGGCCGGTGAGTGTGAGTGAGTGTGGCCGGTGAGTGTGAGTGAGTGTGGCCCCGGTGAGTGGGAGTGAGTGAGTGTGTGGTCGGTGAGTGAGTGAGTGTGGCCGGTGAGTGAGTGAGTTAGTGAGGCCCGTGTGAGTCAGTGAGGGTGGCTGGTGAGTAAGTGAGTGAGCGTGGCCGGTGAGTGAGTGGCTGGTGAGTGAGTGTGAGTGAGTGAGTGAGGCCCGTGTGAGTGAGTGTGGCCGGTGAGTGAGTGAGTGTTGCCGGTGAGTGAGTGTGGCCGGTGAGTGAGTGAGTGTGGCCCAGAGAGTGAGTGAGTGAGGCCAGAGAGTGAGTGAATGAGTGTGGCTCGTGAGTGAGTGTGGCCCGTGAGTGAGTGAGTGTGGCCCATAAGTGAGTGAGGTGTGGCCCGTGAGTGAGTGAGTGTGGCCCGTGAGTGAGTGTGGCCGGTGAGTGAGATAGTGAGTGAGTGTGGTTGGTGAGTGAGTGAGTGTGGCCCGTGAGTGAGTGAGGCCCGTGAATGAGTGAGTGAGTGAGTTTGGCCCGTGAGTGAGTGAGTGAGTGTGGCCCGTGAGTGAGTGAGGCCGGTGAGTGAGTGAGTGTGTCCTGTGAGTGAGTGAGGTCGGTGAGTGAGTGTGGCCGTTGAGTGAGTGAGTGAGTGAGGCCCGTTTGAGTGAGTGAGTGTGGCCGGTGAGTAAGTGAGTGTGGCTGGTGAGTGAGTGAGTGTGGCTGGTGAGTGAGTGAGTGAGTGAGTGAGGCCCATGTGAGTGAGTGTGGCCAGTGAGTGCGGCCCGTGAGTGAGTGAGTGTGGCCCGTGAGCGAGTGAGTGTGGCCCATGAGTGAGTGAGTGAGTGTGGCCGTTGAGTGAGTGAGTGTGGCCGGTGAGTGAGTGTGGCTGGTGAGTGAGTGAGTGAGTGAATGTGGCCGGTGAGTGAGTGAGTGTGGCCGGTGAGTGAGTGAGTGTGGCCGGTGAGTGAGTGAGTGTGGCCGGTGAGTGAGTGAGTGTGGCCGGTGAGTGTGTGTGGCCTGTGAGTGGGTGAGTGAGTGTGGCCCGTGAGTGAGTGTGAGTGAGGCCAGTGAGTGAGTGAGTGAGTGTGGCCGGTGTGTGAGTGAGTGAGTGTGGCCGGTGTGTGAGTGAGTGAATGTGGCTGGTGGTTGAGTGAGTGTGGCCGATGAGTGAGTGAGTGAGTGAGTGAGTGTGGCCGGTGAGTGAGTGTGGCCGGTGAGTGAGTTAGTGTGGCCGGTGAGTGAGTGTGGCCGGTGAGTGAGTGAGTGAGTGTGGCCGGTGAGTGAGTGAGTGAGTGTGGCCGGTGAGTGTGTGGCCAGTGAGTGAATGAGTCAGTGTGGCCAGTGAGTGAGTGGCCGGTGAGTGAGTGAGTGAGTGTGGCCTGTGAGTGAGTGAGTGTGTCCTGTGATTGAGTGAGTGCGGTCGATGAGTGAGTGAGTGTGGCCGGTGAGTGAGTCAGTGTGGCCGGTGAGTGAGTGTGGCCGTGTGTGAGTGAGTGAGTGAGTGTGGCCCGTGTGTGAGTGAGTGAGTGAGGCCCGTGAGTGAGTGTGGCCCGTGAGTGAGTGAATGAGGTCCATGAGTGAGTGAGTGTGGCCGGTGAGTGAGTGAGTGGCCGGTGAGTGAGTGAGTGTGGCTGGTGAGTGAGTGAGTGAGTGAGTGTGGCCGGTGAGTGAGTGAGTGTGCCCGTGAGTGAGTGAGTGTGGCCCATGAGTGAGTGAGTGTGGCCCGTGAGTGAGTGTGGCCCGTGAGTGAGTGAGTGTGGCCGGTGAGTGAGTGTGGCCCATGAGTGAATGAGTGAGTGTGGCCAGTGAGTGAGTGTGGCCAGAGAATGAGTGAATGAGTGAGTGTGGCCCGTGAGTGAGTGAGTGTGGCCCGTGAGTGTGTGAGTGAGTGTGGCCGTGTGAGTGTGCGAGTGACTGAGTGTGGCAGGTGAGTGAGTGTGGCCATGAGTGAGTGAGTGTGGCCCATGAGTGAATGAGTGTGGCCAGTGAGTGAGTGTGGCCAGAGAATGAGTGAATGATGTGAGTGTGGCCCGTGAGTGAGTGAGTGGAGTGTGGCCCGTGAGTGAGTGACTGAGTGTGGCCCGTGAGTGAGTGAGTGTGGCCCATGAGTGAGTGAGTGTGGCCCGTGAGTGAGTGAGTGTGGCCCATGAGTGAGTGAGTTTGGCCCGTGAGTGAGTGAGTGAGTGTGGCCCGTGAGTGAGTGAGTGAGTGTGGCCCGTGAGTGAGTGAGTGAGTGAGTGTGGCCCGTGAGTGAGTGAGTGTGGCCCGTGAGTGAGTGAGTGTGGCCCGTGAGTGAGTGAGTTTGGCCCGTGAGTGAGTGAGTGAGTGTGGCCCGTGAGTGAGTGAGTGAGTGTGGCCCGTGAGTGAGTGACTGAGTGTGGCCCGTGAGTGAGTGAGTGTGGCCCATGAGTGAGTGAGTGTGGCCCATGAGTGAATGAGTGTGGCCAGTGAGTGAGTGTGGCCAGAGAATGAGTGAATGAGTGAGTGTGGCCCCGTGAGTGAGAGTGAGTGAGGGCCCGGTGAGTGTGTGAGTGAGTGTGGCCGGTGAGTGTGAGTGAGTGAGTGTGGCAGGTGAGTGTGAGTGAGTGAGTGTGGCCGGTGAGTGAGTGATTCAGTGTGGCCCGTGAATGAGTGAGTGAGTGAGTGTGGCCCGTGAGTGAGTGAGTGAATGAGTGTGGCCCGTGAATGAGTGAGTGTTGCCCGTGAGTGAGTGAGTGTGGCCGTTGAGTGAGTGTGGCCGGTGAGTGAGTGAGTGTGGCCCGTGAGTGAGTGAGTGTGGCCCGTGAGTGAGTGAGTGTGGCCCGTGAGTGAGTGTGGCCCGTGAGTGAGTGTGGCCGGTGAGTGAAGTGTGGCCCATGAGTGAATGAGTGAGTGTGGCCAGTGAGTGAGTGTGGCCAGAGAATGAGTGAATGAATGAGTGAGTGTGGCCCGTGAGGTGAGTGAGTGTGCCCGTGAGTGTGTGAGTGAGTGTGGCCGGTGAGTGTGAGTGACTGAGTGTGGCAGGTGAGTGAGTGTGGCCCATGAGTGAGTGTGGCCCATGAGTGAGTGAGTGTGGCCCATGAGTGAATGAGTGTGGCCAGTGAGTGAGTGTGGCCAGAGAATGAGTGAATGAGTGAGTGTGGCCTGTGAGTGAGTGAGTGAGTGTGGCCCGTGAGTGAGTGACTGAGTGTGGCCCGTGAGTTGAGTGAGTGTGGCCCATGAGTGAGTGAGTGTGGCCCGTGAGTGAGTGAGTGTGGCCCATGAGTGAGTGAGTTTGGCCCGTGAGTGAGTGAGTGAGTGTGGGCCCGTGAGTGAGTGAGTGAGTGTGGCCCGTGAGTGAGTGAGTGAGTGAGTGTGGCCCGTGAGTGAGTGAGTGTGGCCCGTGAGTGAGTGAGTGTGGCCCATGAGTGAGTGAGTTTGCCCGTGAGTGAGTGAGTGAGTGTGGCCCGTGAGTGAGTGAGTGAGTGTGGCCCGTGAGTGAGTGACTGAGTGTGGCCCGTGAGTGAGTGAGTGTGGCCCATGAGTGAGTGAGTGTGGCCCATGAGTGAATGAGTGTGGCCAGTGAGTGAGTGTGGCCAGAGAATGAGTGAATGAGTGAGTGTGGCCCGTGAGTGAGTGAGTGAGGCCCGTGAGTGTGTGAGTGAGTGTGGGCCGGTGAGTGTGAGTGAGTGAGTGTGGCAGGTGAGTGTGAGTGAGTGAGTGTGGCCGGTGAGTGAGTGATTCAGTGTGGCCCGTGAATGAGTGAGTGAGTGAGTGTGGCCCGTGAGTGAGTGAGTGAATGAGTGTGGCCCGTGAATGAGTGAGTGTGGTGAGTGTGGCCCGTGAGTGAGTGAGTGTGGCCGTTGAGTGAGTGAGTGTGGCCGGTGAGTGAGTGAGTGTGGCCGGTGAGTGAGTGAGTGAGTGTGGCCTGTGAGTGAGTGAGTGTGTCCTGTGATTGAGTGAGTGTGGTCGATGAGTGAGTGAGTGTGGCCGGTGAGTGAGTCAGTGTGGCCGGTGAGTGAGTGAGTGTGGCCGGTGTGTGTGTGAGTGAGTGAGTGTGGCCCGTGTGTGAGTGAGTGAGTGTGGCCCGTGAGTGAGTGAGTGAGGTCCATGAGTGAGTGAGTGTGGCCACTGAGTGAGTGAGTGGCCGGTGAGTGAGTGTGGCTGGTGAGTGAGTGAGTGACTGAGTGTGGCCGGTGAGTTAGTGAGTATGGCCGGTGAGTGAGAGAGTGTGGCCCGTGAGTGAGTGTGGCCCATGAGTGAGTGAGTGTGGCCCGTGAGTGAGTGAGTGAGTGTGGCCGTTGAGTGAGTGTGGCCAGAGAATGAGTGAATGAGTGAGTGTGGCCCGTGAGTGAGTGAGAGTGGCCTGTGAGTGTGTGAGTGAGTGTGGCCGGTGAGTGTGAGTGAGTGTGGCAGGTGAGTGTGAGTGAGTGAGTGTGGCCGGTGAGTGAGTGATTCAGTGTGGCCCGTGAATGAGTGAGTGTGGCCCATGAGTGAGTGAGTGAGTGAGTGATTGTGGCCCGTGAGTGAGTGTGGCCCGTGAGTGTGTGAGTGTGGCCCGTGAGTGTGTGAGTGAGTGTGGCCGGTGAGTGAGTGTGGCCGGTGAGTGAGTGAGTGTGGCCGGTGAGTGAGTGAGTGTGGCCGGTGAGTGAGTGAGTGAGTGTGGCCGGTAAGTGAGTGAGTGAGTGTGGCCGGTGAGTGAGTGTGGCCGGTGAGTGAGTGAGTGTGGCCGGTGAGTGAGTGAGTGTGGCCGGTGAGTGAGTGCGGCCGGTGAGTGAGTGAGTGTGGCCGGTGAATGAGTGTGGCCGGTGAGTGAGTGTGGCCGGTGAGTGAGTGAGTGTGGCAGGTGAGTGAGTGTGGCCAGTGAGTGAGTGAGTGTGGCCGGTGAGTGAGTGTGGCCGGTGAGTGAGCGCGGCCGGTGGGTGAGTGAGTGCAGCCGGTGAGTGAGTGAGTGAGTGCGGCCGGTGAGTGAGTGAGTGTGGCCGGTGAGTGAGTGAGTGTGGCCGGTGAGTGAGTGAGTGTGGCCTGTGAGTGAGTGAGTGTGGCCCGTGAGTGAGTGAGTGTGGCCGGTGTGTGTGAGTGAGTGTGGCCTGTGAGTGAGTGAGTGTGGCCGGCGAATGAGTGAGTGTGGCCAGTGAGTGAGTGAGTGTGGCCAGTGAATGAGTGAGTGTGGCCGGTGAATGAGTGAGTGTGGCCGGTGAGTGAGTGAGTGAGTGCGGCCGGTGAGTGAGTGTGGCCAGTGAGTGAGTGAGTGTGGCCGGTGAGTGAGTGAGTGTGTGTGTGGCCGGTGAGTGAGTGAGTGTGGCCTGTGAGTGAGTGAGTGAGTGTGTCCTGTGATTGAGTGAGTGAGTGTGGTCGGTGAGTGAGTGAGTGTGGCCGGTGAGTGAGTGTGGCTGGTGAGTGAGTGAGTGAGTGTGGCCGGTGAGTGAGTGTGGCCTGTGAGTGAGTGAGTGTGTCCTGTGATTGAGTGAGTGGTCGATGAGTGAGTGAGTGTGGCCGGTGAGTGAGTCAGTGTGGCCGGTGAGTGAGTGAGTGTGGCCGGTGTGTGAATGAGTGAGTGAGTGTGGCCCGTGTGTGAGTGAGTGAATGAGGCCAGCGAGTGGAGTGAGTGAGTGTGGCCCATGAGTGAGTGAATGAGGTCCATGAGTGAGTGAGTGTGGCCGGTGAGTGAGTGAGTGTGGCTGGTGAGTGAGTGAGTGTGGCCGGTGAGTGAGTGAGTGTGGCCAGTGAGTGAGTGAGGCCCGTGAGTGAGTGAGTGTGGCCCATGAGTGAGTGAGTGTGGCCCGTGAGTGAGTGACTGAGTGTGGCCCGTGAGTGAGTGAGTGTGGCCCGTGAGTGAGTGTGGCCCGTGAGTGAGTGAGTGTGGCCGGTGAGTGAGTGCGGCCGGTGAGTGAGTGAGTGTGGCCGGTGAATGAGTGGCCGGTGAGTGAGTGAGTGTGGTCGGTGAGTGAGTGAGTGTGGCCGGTGAGTGAGTGTGGCCAGTGAGTGAGTGAGTGTGGCCAGTGAGTGAGTGTGGCCGGTGAGTGAGTGCGGCCGGTGGGTGAGTGAGTGCGGCCGGTGAGTGAGTGAGTGTGGCCGGTGAGTGAGTGCGGCCGGTGAGTGAGTGAGTGTGGCCGGTGAATGAGTGTGGCCGGTGAGTGAGTGTGGCCGGTGAGTGAGTGTGGGAGGTGAGTGAGTGTGGCCAGTGAGTGAGTGAGTGTGGCCGGTGAGTGAGTGTGGCCGGTGAGTGAGCGCGGCCGGTGGGTGAGTGAGTGCAGCCGGTGAGTGAGTGAGTGAGTGCGGCCGGTGAGTGAGTGAGTGTGGCCGGTGAGTGAGTGAGTGTGGCCGGTGAGTGAGTGAGTGTGGCCTGTGAGTGAGTGTGGCCCGTGAGTGAGTGAGTGTGGCCGGTGTGTGTGAGTGAGTGTGGCCTGTGAGTGAGTGAGTGTGGCCGGCGAATGAGTGAGTGTGGCCAGTGAGTGAGTGAGTGTGGCCAGTGAATGAGTGAGTGTGGCCGGTGAATGAGTGAGTGTGGCCGGTGAGTGAGTGAGTGAGTGCGGCCGGTGAGTGAGTGTGGCCAGTGAGTGAGTGAGTGTGGCCGGTGAGTGAGTGAGTGTGTGTGTGGCCGGTGAGTGAGTGAGTGTGGCCTGTGAGTGAGTGAGTGAGTGTGTCCTGTGATTGAGTGAGTGAGTGTGGTCGGTGAGTGAGTGAGTGTGGCCGGTGAGTGAGTGTGGCTGGTGAGTGAGTGAGTGAGTGTGGCCGGTGAGTGAGTGTGGCCTGTGAGTGAGTGAGTGTGTCCTGTGATTGAGTGAGTGGTCGATGAGTGAGTGAGTGTGGCCGGTGAGTGAGTGAGTGTGGCCGGTGAGTGAGTGAGTGTGGCCGGTGTGTGAATGAGTGAGTGAGTGTGGCCCGTGTGTGAGTGAGTGAATGAGGCCAGCGAGTGGAGCGAGTGAGTGTGGCCCATGAGTGAGTGAATGAGGTCCATGAGTGAGTGAGTGTGGCCGGTGAGTGAGTGAGTGGCCGGTGAGTGAGTGAGTGTGGCTGGTGAGTGAGTGAGTGTGGCCGGTGAGTGAGTGAGTGTGGCCAGTGAGTGAGTGAGGCCCGTGAGTGAGTGAGTGTGGCCCATGAGTGAGTGAGTGTGGCCCGTGAGTGAGTGACTGAGTGTGGCCCGTGAGTGAGTGAGTGTGGCCCGTGAGTGAGTGTGGCCCGTGAGTGAGTGAGTGTGGCCGGTGAGTGAGTGTGGCCGGTGAATGAGTGGCCGGTGAGTGAGTGAGTGTGGTCGGTGAGTGAGTGAGTGTGGCCGGTGAGTGAGTGTGGCCAGTGAGTGAGTGAGTGTGGCCAGTGAGTGAGTGTGGCCGGTGAGTGAGTGCGGCCGGTGGGTGAGTGAGTGCGGCCGGTGAGTGAGTGAGTGTGGCTGGTGAGTGAGTGAGTGTGGCCGGTGTGTGTGAGTGTGTGAGTGTGGCCCGTGAGTGTGTGGCTGGTGAGTGAGTGAGTGTGGCCGGTGTGTGTGAGTGAGTGTGGCCTGTGAGTGAGTGAGTGTGGCCGGCGAATGAGTGAGTGTGGCCAGTGAGTGAGTGTGGCCAGTGAGTGAGTATGGCCGGTGAGTGAGTGTGTGTGTGGCCGATGAGTGAGTGAGTGTGGCCTGAGTGAGTGAGTGAGTCCTGTGATTGAGTGAGTGAGTGTGGTCGGTGAGTGAGTGAGTGTGGCCGGTGAGTGAGTGAGTGTGGCCGGTGAGTGAGTGAGTGAGTGTGGCCGGTGAGTGAGTGTGGCCTGTGAGTGAGTGAGTGTGTCCTGTGATTGAGTGAGTGTGGTCGATGAGTGAGTGAGTGTGGCCGGTGAGTGAGTCAGTGTGGCCGGTGAGTGAGTGTGGCCGGTGTGTGAGTGAGTGAGTGAGTGTGGCCCGTGTGTGTGAGTGAGTGAGGCCCGTGAGTGAGTGTGGCCCGTGAGTGAGTGAATGAGGTCCATGAGTGAGTGAGTGTGGCCGGTGAGTGAGTGAGTGGCCGGTGAGTGAGTGAGTGTGGCTGGTGAGTGAGTGAGTGAGTGAGTGTGGCCGGTGAGTGAGTGAGTGTGGCCCGTGAGTGAGTGAGTGTGGCCCGTGAGTGAGTGAGTGTGGCCCGTGAGTGAGTGTGGCCCGTGAGTGAGTGAGTGTGGCCGGTGAGTGAGTGTGGCCCATGAGTGAATGAGTGAGTGTGGCCAGTGAGTGAGTGTGGCCAGAGAATGAGTGAATGAGTGAGTGTGGCCCGTGAGTGAGTGAGTGTGGCCCGTGAGTGTGTGAGTGAGTGTGGCCGGTGAGTGTGAGTGACTGAGTGTGGCAGGTGAGTGTGAGTGAGTGAGTGTGGCCGGTGAGTGAGTGATTCAGTGTGGCCCGTGAATGAGTGAGTGAGTGAGTGTGGCCTGTGAGTGAGTGAGTGAGTGAGTGTGGCCCGTGAGTGAGTGAGTGTGGCCCGTGAGTGAGTGAGTGTGGCCCATGAGTGAGTGAGTGTGGCCTGTGAGTGAGTGAGTGAGTGTGGCCCGTGAGTGAGTGAGTGAGTGTGGCCCGTGAGTGAGTGACTGAGTGTGGCCCGTGAGTGAGTGAGTGTGGCCCATGAGTGAGTGAGTGAGTGTGGCCCATGAGTGAATGAGTGTGGCCAGTGAGTGAGTGTGGCCAGAGAATGAGTGAATGAGTGAGTGTGGCCCGTGAGTGAGTGAGTGAGGCCCGTGAGTGTGTGAGTGAGTGTGGCCGGTGAGTGTGAGTGAGTGAGTGTGGCAGGTGAGCGTGAGTGAGTGTGGCCGGTGAGTGAGTGATTCAGTGTGGCCCGTGAATGAGTGAGTGAGTGTGGCCCGTGAGTGAGTGAGTGAGTGAATGAGTGTGGCCCGTGAATGAGTGAGTGTGGCCCGTGAGTGAGTGTGGCCGTTGAGTGAGTGAGTGTGGCCGGTGAGTGAGTGAGTGTGGCCGGTGAGTGAGTGAGTGTGGCCTGTGAGTGAGTGAGTGTGTCCTGTGATTGAGTGAGTGTGGTCGATGAGTGAGTGAGTGTGGCCGGTGAGTGAGTGAGTGTGGCCGGTGAGTGAGTGAGTGTGGCCGGTGTGTGTGTGAGTGAGTGAGTGTGGCCCGTGTGTGAGTGAGTGAGTGTGGCCCGTGAGTGAGTGAGTGAGGTCCATGAGTGAGTGAGTGTGGCCAGTGAGTGAGTGAGTGGCCGGTGAGTGAGTGAGTGTGGCTGGTGAGTGAGTGAGTGACTGAGTGTGGCCGGTGAGTTAGTGAGTATGGCCGGTGAGTGAGAGAGTGTGGCCCGTGAGTGAGTGTGGCCCATGAGTGAGTGAGTGTGGCCCGTGAGTGAGTGAGTGAGTGTGGCCGTTGAGTGAGTGTGGCCAGAGAATGAGTGAATGAGTGAGTGTGGCCCGTGAGTGAGTGAGAGTGGCCTGTGAGTGTGTGAGTGAGTGTGGCCGGTGAGTGTGAGTGAGTGTGGCAGGTGAGTGTGAGTGAGTGAGTGTGGCCGGTGAGTGAGTGATTCAGTGTGGCCCGTGAATGAGTGAGTGAGTGAGTGTGGCCCGTGAGTGAGTGAGTGAGTGAGTGTGGCCCGTGAGTGAGTGTGGCCCGTAAGTGTGTGAGTGTGGCCCGTGAGTGTGTGAGTGAGTGTGGCCGGTGAGTGTGAGTGAGTGAGTGTGGCAGGTGAGTGTGAGTGAGTGAGTGTGGCCGGTGAGTGAGTGTTTCAGTGTGGCCCGTGAATGAGTGAGTGAGTGAGTGTGGCCCGTGAGTGAGTGTGAGTGAGTGAGTGAGTGTGGCCCGTGAGTGAGTGTGGCCCGTGAGTGAGTGAGTGTGGCCCGTGAGTGAGTGAGTGAGTGTGGCCGTTGAGTGAGTGAGTGTGGCCGGTGAGTGAGTGAGTGAGTGTGGCCGGTGAGTGAGTGAGTGAGTGTGGCCGGTGAGTGAGTGAGTGTGGCCGGTGAGTGAGTGAGTGTGGCCGGTGAGTGAGTGAGTGTGGCCGGTGAGTGAGTGTGGCCTGTGAGTGGGTCAGTGAGTGTGGCCTGTGAGTGAGTGTGTGTGGCCAGTGAGTGAGTGAGTGAGTGTGGCCGGTGTGTGAGTGAGTGAGGCCGGTGTGTGAGTGAGTGAGTGAATGTGGCTGGTGGTTGAGTGAGTGTGGCCGGTGAGTGAGTGAGTGAGTGTGGCCGGTGAGTGAGTGTGGCAGGTGAGTGAGTGGGTGAGTGTGGCTGGTGAATGAGTGTGGCCGGTGAATGAGTGAGTGAGTGAGTGTGGCCGATGAGTGAGTGAGTGTGGCCGGTGAGTGAGTGTGGCCAGTGAGTGAATGAGTCAGTGTGGCCAGTGAGTGAGTGAGTGGCCGGTGAGCGAGTAAGTGTGGCCGGTGAGTGAGTGAGTGTGGCCGGTGAGTGAGTGAGTGTGGCCGGTGAGTGAGTGAGTGAGTGTGGCCGGTAAGTGAGTGAGTGAGTGTGGCCGGTGAGTGAGTGTGGCCGGTGAGTGAGTGAGTGTGGCCGGTGAGTGAGTGAGTGTGGCCGGTGAGTGAGTGCGGCCGGTGAGTGAGTGAGTGTGGCCGGTGAATGAGTGTGGCCGGTGAGTGAGTGTGGCCGGTGAGTGAGTGAGTGTGGCAGGTGAGTGAGTGTGGCCAGTGAGTGAGTGAGTGTGGCCGGTGAGTGAGTGTGGCCGGTGAGTGAGTGTGGCCGGTGAGTGAGCGCGGCCGGTGGGTGAGTGAGTGCAGCCGGTGAGTGAGTGAGTGAGTGCGGCCGGTGAGTGAGTGAGTGTGGCCGGTGAGTGAGTGTGGCCGGTGAGTGAGTGAGTGTGGCCTGTGAGTGAGTGAGTGTGGCCCGTGAGTGAGTGAGTGTGGCCGGTGTGTGTGAGTGAGTGTGGCCTGTGAGTGAGTGAGTGTGGCCGGCGAATGAGTGAGTGTGGCCAGTGAGTGAGTGAGTGTGGCCAGTGAATGAGTGAGTGTGGCCGGTGAATGAGTGAGTGTGGCCGGTGAGTGAGTGAGTGAGTGCGGCCGGTGAGTGTGTGGCCAGTGAGTGAGTGAGTGTGGCCGGTGAGTGAGTGAGTGTGTGTGTGGCCGGTGAGTGAGTGAGTGTGGCCTGTGAGTGAGTGAGTGTGTCCTGTGATTGAGTGAGTGAGTGTGGTCGGTGAGTGAGTGAGTGTGGCCGGTGAGTGAGTGTGGCTGGTGAGTGAGTGAGTGAGTGTGGCCGGTGAGTGAGTGTGGCCTGTGAGTGAGTGAGTGTGTCCTGTGATTGAGTGAGTGGTCGATGAGTGAGTGAGTGTGGCCGGTGAGTGAGTCAGTGTGGCCGGTGAGTGAGTGAGTGTGGCCGGTGTGTGAATGAGTGAGTGAGTGTGGCCCGTGTGTGAGTGAGTGAATGAGGCCAGCGAGTGGAGTGAGTGAGTGTGGCCCATGAGTGAGTGAATGAGGTCCATGAGTGAGTGAGTGTGGCCGGTGAGTGAGTGAGTGGCCGGTGAGTGAGTGAGTGTGGCTGGTGAGTGAGTGAGTGTGGCCGGTGAGTGAGTGAGTGTGGCCAGTGAGTGAGTGTGGCCCATGAGTGAGTGAGTGTGGCCCGTGAGTGAGTGACTGAGTGTGGCCCGTGAGTGAGTGACTGAGTGTGGCCCGTGAGTGAGTGAGTGTGGCCCGTGAGTGAGTGTGGCCCGTGAGTGAGTGAGTGTGGCCGGTGAGTGAGTGTGGCCCATGAGTGAATGAGTGAGTGTGGCCAGTGAATGAGTGTCGCCAGAGAATGAGTGAATGAGTGAGTGTGGCCCGTGAGTGAGTGAGTGTGGCCCGTGAGTGTGTGAGTGAGTGTGGCCGGTGAGTGTGAGTGTGAGTGTGGCAGGTGAGTGTGAGTGAGTGAGTGTGGCCGGTGAGTGAGTGATTCAGTGTGGCCTGTGAATGAGTGAGTGTGGCCCGTGAGTGAGTGAGTGAGTGAGTGTGGCCCGTGAGTGAGTGAGTGAGGTCCATGAGTGAGTGAGTGTGGCCGGTGAGTGAGTGAGTGGCCGGTGAGTGAGTGAGTGTGGCCGGTGAGTGAGTGAGTATGGCCGGTGAGTGAGAGAGTGTGGCCCGTGAGTGTGGCCCATGAGTGAGTGAGTGTGGCCCGTGAGTGAGTGAGTGAGTGTGGCCGTTGAGTGAGTGTGGCCAGAGAATGAGTGAATGAGTGAGTGTGGCCCGTGAGTGAGTGAGAGTGGCCCGTGAGTGTGTGAGTGAGTGTGGCCGGTGAGTGTGAGTGAGTGTGGCAGGTGAGTGTGAGTGAGTGAGTGTGGCCGGTGAGTGAGTGATTCAGTGTGGCCTGTGAATGAGTGAGTGAGTGTGGCCCGTGAGTGAGTGAGTGAGTGTGGCCCGTGAGTGAGTGTGGCCCGTGAGTGTGTGAGTGTGGCCCGTGAGTGTGTGAGTGAGTGTGGCCGGTGAGTGTGAGTGAGTGAGTGTGGCAGGTGAGTGTGAGTGAGTGAGTGTGGCCGGTGAGTGAGTGATTCAGTGTGGCCCGTGAATGAGTGATTGAGTGAGTGTGGCCCGTGAGTGAGTGAGTGTGGCCCGTGAGTGAGTGAGTGTGGCCCGTGAGTGAGTGAGTGAGTGTGGCCCGTGAGTGAGTGAGTGAGTGTGGCCGTTGAGTGAGTGAGTGTGGCCGGTGAGTGAGTGAGTGAGTGTGGCCGGTGAGTGAGTGAGTGTGGCCGGTGAGTGAGTGAGTGTGGCCGGTGAGTGAGTGAGTGAGTGTGGCCGGTGAGTGAGTGTGGCCTGTGAGTGGGTCAGTGAGTGTGGCCTGTGAGTGAGTGTGTGTGGCCAGTGAGTGAGTGAGTGTGGCCGGTGTGTGAGTGAGTGTGGCCGGTGTGTGAGTGAGTGAGGCCGGTGTGTGAGTGAGTGAGTGAATGTGGCTGGTGGTTGAGTGAGTGTGGCCGGTGAGTGAGTGAGTGAGTGAGTGTGGCCGGTGAGTGAGTGTGGCCGGTGAGTGAGTGGGTGAGTGTGGCTGGTGAATGAGTGTGGCCGGTGAGTGAGTGAGTGAGTGAGTGTGGCCGATGAGTGAGTGAGTGAGTGTGG
Organism: Malacoraja senta; assembly: GCA_038087875.1. Taxonomy (NCBI): domain Eukaryota; kingdom Metazoa; phylum Chordata; class Chondrichthyes; order Rajiformes; family Rajidae; genus Malacoraja; species Malacoraja senta. Next base: position 15,270 of record JAXLNO010005197.1, on the reverse strand, counting down.
CCGGTGAGTGAGTGTGGCCAGTGAGTGAATGAGTCAGTGTGGCCAGTGAGTGAGTGAGTGGCCGGTGAGCGAGTAAGTGTGGCCGGTGAGTGAGTGAGTGTGGCCGGTGAGTGAGTGAGTGTGGCCGGTGAGTGAGTGAGTGAGTGTGGCCGGTGAGTGAGTGTGGCAGGTGAGTGAGTGAGTGTGGCCGGTGAGTGAGTGAGTGTGGCCGGTGAGTGAGTGCGGCCGGTGAGTGAGTGAGTGTGGCCGGTGAATGAGTGTGGCCGGTGAGTGAGTGTGGCCGGTGAGTGAGTGAGTGTGGCCGGTGAGTGAGTGTGGCCAGTGAGTGAGTGAGTGTGGCCGGTGAGTGAGTGTGGCCGGTGAGTGAGCGCGGCCGGTGGGTGAGTGAGTGCAGCCGGTGAGTGAGTGAGTGAGTGCGGCCGGTGAGTGAGTGAGTGTGGCCGGTGAGTGAGTGAGTGTGGCCGGTGAGTGAGTGAGTGTGGCCTGTGAGTGAGTGAGTGTGGCCCGTGAGTGAGTGAGTGTGGCCGGTGTGTGTGAGTGAGTGTGGCTTGTGAGTGAGTGAGTGTGGCCGGCGAATGAGTGAGTGTGGCCAGTGAGTGAGTGAGTGTGGCCAGTGAATGAGTGAGTGTGGCCGGTGAATGAGTGAGTGTGGCCGGTGAGTGAGTGAGTGAGTGCGGCCGGTGAGTGAGTGTGGCCAGTGAGTGAGTGAGTGTGGCCGGTGAGTGAGTGAGTGTGTGTGTGGCCGGTGAGTGAGTGAGTGTGGCCTGTGAGTGAGTGTGTGAGTGTGTCCTGTGATTGAGTGAGTGAGTGTGGTCGGTGAGTGAGTGAGTGTGGCTGGTGAGTGAGTGTGGCTGGTGAGTGAGTGAGTGTGGCCGGTGAGTGAGTGTGGCCTGTGAGTGAGTGAGTGTGTCCTGTGATTGAGTGAGTGGTCGATGAGTGAGTGAGTGTGGCCGGTGAGTGAGTCAGTGTGGCCGGTGAGTGAGTGAGTGTGGCCGGTGTGTGAATGAGTGAGTGAGTGTGGCCCGTGTGTGAGTGAGTGAATGAGGCCAGCGAGTGGAGTGAGTGAGTGTGGCCCATGAGTGAGTGAATGAGGTCCATGAGTGAGTGAGTGTGGCCGGTGAGTGAGTGAGTGTGGCCGGTGAGTGAGTGAGTGTGGCCCATGAGTGAGTGAGTGTGGCCCGTGAGTGAGTGACTGAGTGTGGCCCGTGAGTGAGTGAGTGTGGCCCGTGAGTGAGTGTGGCCCGTGAGTGAGTGTGGCCCGTGAGTGAGTGAGTGTGGCCGGTGAGTGAGTGTGGCCCATGAGTGAATGAGTGAGTGTGGCCAGTGAATGAGTGTCGCCAGAGAATGAGTGAATGAGTGAGTGTGGCCCGTGAGTGAGTGAGTGTGGCCCGTGAGTGTGAGTGAGTGTGGCCGGTGAGTGTGAGTGAGTGAGTGTGGCAGGTGAGTGTGAGTGAGTGAGTGTGGCCGGTGAGTGAGTGATTCAGTGTGGCCCGTGAATGAGTGAGTGTGGCCCGTGAGTGAGTGAGTGAGTGAGTGTGGCCCGTGAGTGAGTGAGTGTGGCCCGTGAGTGAGTGAGTGTGGCCCATGAGTGAGTGAGTGTGGCCCGTGAGTGAGTGAGTGAGTGTGGCCCGTGAGTGAGTGAGTGAGTGTGGCCCGTGAGTGAGTGTGGCCCGTGAGTGAGTGAGTGTGGCCGGTGAGTGAGTGACTGAGTGTGGCCCGTGAGTGAGTGAGGCCCGTGAGTGAGTGACTGAGTGTGGCCCGTGAGTGAGTGAGTGTGGCCCGTGAGTGAGTGAGTGAGTGTGGCCCGTGAGTGAGTGACTGAGTGTGGCCCATGAGTGAGTGAGTGTGGCCCGTAAGTGAGTGAGTGTGGCCCGTGAGTGAGTGACTGAGTGTGGCCCGTGTGTGAGTGAGTGTGGCCCGTGAGTGAGTGTGGCCGGTGAGTGAGATAGTGAGTGAGTGTGGTTGGTGAGTGAGTGAGTGTGGCCCGTGACTGAGTGAGTGAGTGTGGCCCGTGAATGAGTGAGTGTGGCCCGTGAGTGAGTGAGTGTGGCCCATGAGAGAGTGAGGCTGGTGAGTGAGTGAGTGTGTCCTGTGAGTGAGTGAGGTCGGTGAGTGAGTGAGTGAGTGTGGCAGGTGAGTGAGTGAGTGAGTGAGGCCCGTTTGAGTGAGTGAGTGTGGCCGGTGAGTAAGTGAGTGAGTGTGGCCGGTGAGTGAGTGAGTGAGTGTGGCTGGTGAGTGAGTGAGTGAGTCCCATGTGAGTGAGTGTGGCCAGTGAGTGTGGCCCGTGAGTGAGTGTGGCCCGTGAGTGAGTGAGTGTGGCCCATGAGTGAGTGAGTGAGTGTGGCCGTTGAGTGAGTGAGTGTGGCAGGTGAGTGAGTGTGGCCGGTGTGTGAGTGAGTGTGGCCGGTGAGTGAGTGAGTGAGTGTGGCCGGTGAGTGAGTGAGTGTGGCCGGTGAGTGAGTGAGTGTGGCCCGTGAGTGAGTGTGAGTCTGGCCAGTGAGTGAGTGAGTGAGTGTGGCCGGTGTGTGAGTGAGTGAGTGTGGCCGGTGAGTGAGTGAGTGAGTGTGGCCGGTGAGTGAGTGTGGCCGGTGAGTGAGTGAGTGTGGCCGGTGAGTGAGTGTGGCCGGTGAGTGAGTGTGGCCGGTGAGTGAGTGAGTGAGTGAGGCCGGTGAGTGAGTGAGTGAGTGTGGCCGGTGAGTGTGTGACCAGTGAGTGAATGAGTCAGTGTGGCCAGTGAGTGAGTGAGTGGCCGGTGAGTGAGTGAGGCCGGTGAGTGAGTGAGTGTGGCCGGTGAGTGAGTGTGGCCGGTGAGTGAGTGTGGCCGGTGAGTGAGTGAGTGTGGCCGGTGAGTGAGTGAGTGTGGCAGGTGAGTGAGTGCGGCCGGTGAGTGAGTGAGTGTGGCCGGTGAATGAGTGTGGCCGGTGAGTGAGTGAGTGTGGTCGGTGAGTGAGTGAGTGAGTGTGGCCGGTGAGTGTGGCCGGTGAGTGAGTGTGGCCGGTGGGTGAGTGAGTGCGGCCGGTGAGTGAGTGTGTGGCTGGTGAGTGAGTGAGTGTGGGCGGTGTGTGTGAGTGTGTGAGTGTGGCCCGTGAGTGTGTGGCCGGTGAGTGAGTGAGTGTGGCTGGTGTGTGTGAGTGAGTGTGGCCTGTGAGTGAGTGAGTGTGGCCGGCGAATGAGTGAGTGTGGCCAGTGAGTGAGTGTGGCCAGTGAATGAGTGAGTGTGTGGCCGATGAGTGAGTGAGTGTGGCCTGTGAGTGAGTGAATGTGTCCTGTGATTGAGTGAGTGAGTGTGGTCGGTGAGTGAGTGAGTGTGGCCGGTGAGTGAGTGAGTGTGGCCGGTGAGTGAGTGAGTGAGTGTGGCCTGTGAGTGAGTGAGTGTGTCCTGTGATTGAGTGAGTGCGGTCGATGAGTGAGTGAGTGTGGCCGGTGAGTGAGTCAGTGTGGCCGGTGAGTGAGTGTGGCCGGTGTGTGAGTGAGTGTGGCCCGTGTGTGAGTGAGTGAGTGAGGCCCATGAGTGAGTGTGGCCCGTGAGTGAGTGAATGAGGTCCATGAGTGAGTGAGTGAGTGGCCGGTGAGTGAGTGAGTGTGGCTGGTGAGTGAGTGAGTGAGTGTGGCCGGTGAGTGAGTGAGTGTGGCCCGTGAGTGAGTGAGTGTGGCCCGTGAGTGAGTGAGTGTGGCCCGTGAGTGAGTGAGTGTGGCCCGTGAGTGAGTGAGTGTGGCCCGTGAGTGAGTGTGGCCCGTGAGTGAGTGAGTGTGGCCGGTGAGTGAGTGTGGCCCATGAGTGAATGAGTGAGTGTGGCCAGTGAGTGTGGCCAGAGAATGAGTGAATGAGTGAGTGTGGCCCGTGAGTGAGTGAGTGTGGCCCGTGAGTGTGTGAGTGAGTGTGGCCGGTGAGTGTGAGTGTGAGTGGCAGGTGAGTGTGAGTGAGTGAGTGTGGCGGGTGAGTGAGTGATTCAGTGTGGCCCGTGAATGAGTGAGTGAGTGAGTGAGTGTGGCCTGTGAGTGAGTGAGTGAGTGAGTGAGTGAGTGTGGCCCGTGAGTGAGTGAGTGTGGCTGGTGAGTGAGTGAGTGAGGCCCGTGAGTGAGTGAGTGTGGCCCATGAGTGAGTGAGTGTGGCCCGTGAGTGAGTGAGTGTGGCCCGTGAGTGAGTGACTGAGTGTGGCCCGTGAGTGAGTGAGTGTGGCCCATGAGTGAATGAGTGTGGCCCATGAGTGAATGAGTGTGGCCAGTGAGTGAGTGTGGCCAGAGAATGAGTGAATGAGTGATTGTGGCCCGTGAGTGAGTGAGGCCCGTGAGTGTGTGAGTGAGTGTGGCCGGTGAGTGTGAGTGAGTGAGTGTGGCAGGTGAGTGTGAGTGAGTGAGTGTGGCTGTTGATTGAGTGAGTGTGGCCGGTGAGTGAGTGTGGCCGGTGAGTGAGTGAGTGAGTGTGGCCTGTGAGTGAGTGTGTCCTGTGATTGAGTGAGTGTGGTCGATGAGTGAGTGAGTGTGGCCGGTGAGTGAGTCAGTGGGGCCGGTGAGTGAGTGAGTGTGGCCGGTGTGTGAGTGAGTGAGTGAGTGTGGCCCGTGTGTGAGTGAGTGAGGCCCGTGAGTGAGTGTGGCCCGTGAGTGAGTGAGTGAGGTCCATGAGTGAGTGAGTGTGGCCGGTGAGTGAGTGAGTGGCCGGTGAGTGAGTGAGTGTGGCTGGTGAGTGAGTGAGTGACTGAGTGTGGCCGGTGAGTGAGTGAGTATGGCCGGTGAGTGAGAGAGTGTGGCCCGTGAGTGAGTGTGGCCCGTGAGTGAGGGAGTGTGGCCCGTGAGTGAGGGAGTGTGGCCGGTGAGTGAGTGTGGCCCATGAGTGAATGAGTGAGTGTGGCCAGTGAGTGAGTGTGGCCAGAGAATGAGTGAATGAGTGAGTGTGGCCCGTGAGTGAGTGAGAGTGGCCCGTGAGTGTGTGAGTGAGTGTGGCCGGTGAGTGTGAGTGAGTGAGTGTGGCAGGTGAGTGTGAGTGAGTGAGTGTGGCCGGTGAGTGAGTGATTCAGTGTGGCCCGTGAATGAGTGAGTGAGTGAGTGTGGCCCGTGAGTGAGTGAGTGAGTGAGTGTGGCCTGTGAGTGAGTGTGGCCCGTGAGTGAATGAGTGAGTGTGGCCAGTGAGTGAGTGTGGCCAGAGAATGAGTGAATGAGTGAGTGTGGCCCGTGAGTGAGTGAGTGAGTGTGGCCGTTGAGTGAGTGAGTGTGGCCGGTGAGTGAGTGAGTGTGGCCGGTGAGTGAGTGAGTGTGGTCGGTGAGTGAGTGAGTGAGTGTGGCCGGTGAGTGAGTGTGGCCTGTGAGTGGGTGAGTGAGTGTGGCCCGTGAGTGAGTGTGAGTGTGGCCAGTGAGTGAGTGAGTGAGTGTGGCCGGTGTGTGAGTGAGTGAGGCCGGTGTGTGAGTGAGTGAGTGAATGTGGCTGGTGGTTGAGTGAGTGTGGCCGGTGAGTGAGTGAGTGAGTGAGTGAGTGAGTGTGGCCGGTGAGTGAGTGTGGCCGGTGAGTGAGTGGGTGAGTGTGGCCGGTGAATGAGTGTGGCCGGTGAGTGAGTGAGTGAGTGCGGCCAGTGAGTGAGTGTGGCCTGTGAGTGAGTGAGAGTGTCCTGTGATTGAGTGAGTGAGTGTGGTCGATGAGTGAGTGAGTGTGGCCGGTGAGTGAGTCAGTGTGGCCGGTGAGTGAGTGAGTGTGGCCGGTGTGTGAAAGAGTGAGTGAGTGTGGCCCGTGTGTGAGTGAGTGAATGAGGCCAGCGAGTGGAGTGAGTGAGTGTGGCCCGTGAGTGAGTGAATGTGGTCCATGAGTGAGTGAGTGTGGCCGGTGAGTGAGTGAGTGGCCGGTGAGTGAGTGAGTGTGGCTGGTGAGTGAGTGTGGCCGGTGAGTGAGTGTGGCCGGTGAGTGAGTGAGTGTGGCCAGTGAGTGAGTGAGGCCCGTGAGTGAGTGAGTGTGGCCCATGAGTGAGTGAGTGTGGCCCGTGAGTGAGTGACAGAGTGTGGCCCGTGAGTGAGTGAGTGTGGCCCGTGAGTGAGTGTGGCCCATGAGTGAGTGTGGCCGGTGAGTGAGTGTGGCCCATGACTGAATGAGTGAGTGTGGCCAGTGAATGAGTGTCGCCAGAGAATGAGTGAATGAGTGAGTGTGGCCCGTGAGTGAGTGAGTGTGGCCTGTGAGTGTGTGAGTGAGTGTGGCCGGTGAGTGTGAGTAAGTGAGTGTGGCCGGTGAGTGAGTGATTCAGTGTGCCCCGTGAATGAGTGTGAGTGTGGCCCGTGAGTGAGTGAGTGAGTGAGTGTGGCCTGTGAGTGAGTGTGGACCATGAGTGAGTGAGTGTGGCCCATGAGTGAGTGAGTGTGGCCCGTGAGTGAGTGAGTGTGGCCCATGAGTGAGTGACTGAGTGTGGCCCGTGAGTGAGTGAGTGTGGCCCGTGAGTGAGTGAGTGTGGCCGGTGAGTGAGTGAGTGCGGCCGGTGAGTGAGTGTGGCCAGTGAGTGAGTGAGTGTGGCCGGTGAGTGAGTGAGTGTGTGTGTGGCCGGTGAGTGAATGAGTGTGGCCTGTGAGTGAGTGAGTGAGTGTGTCCTGTGATTGAGTGAGTGAGTGTGGTCGGTGAGTGAGTGAGTGTGGCCGGTGAGTGAGTGTGGCCAGTGAGTGAGTGAGTGAGTGTGGCCGGTGAGTGAGTGTGGCCTGTGAGTGAGTGAGTGTGTCCTGTGATTGAGTGAGTGTGGTCGATGAGTGAGTGAGTGTGGCCGGTGAGTGAGTCAGTGTGGCCGGTGAGTGAGTGAGTGTGGCCGGTGTGTGAATGAGTGAGTGAGTGTGGCCCGTGTGTGAGTGAGTGAATGAGGCCAGCGAGTGGAGTGAGTGAGTGTGACCCATGAGTGAGTGAATGAGGTCCATGAGTGAGTGAGTGTGGCCGGTGAGTGAGTGAGTGGCCGCTGAGTGAGTGAGTGTGGCTGGTGAGTGAGTGAGTGTGGCCAGTGAGTGAGTGTGGCCGGTGAGTGAGTGAGTGTGGGCAGTGAGTGAGTGAGGCCCATGAGTGAGTGAGTGTGGCCTGTGAGTGAGTGAGTGTGGCCCGTGTGTGAGTTTGGCCCGTGAGTGTGTGAGTTTGGCCCGTGAGTGAGTGAGTGTGGCCGGTGAGTGAGTGTGGCCCATGAGTGAATGAGTGAGTGTGGCCAGTGAATGAGTGTCGCCAGAGAATGAGTGAATGAGTGAGTGTGGCCCGTGAGTGAGTGAGTGTGGCCCGTGAGTGTGTGAGTGAGTGTGGCCGGTGAGTGTGAGTGAGTGAGTGTGGCAGGTGAGTGTGAGTGAGTGAGTGTGGCCGGTGAGTGAATGATTCAGTGTGGCCCGTGAATGAGTGAGTGAGTGTGGCCCATGAGTGAGTGAGTGAGTGAGTGTGGCCCGTGAGTGAGTGAGTGTGGCCCGTGAGTGAGTGAGTATGGCCCATGAGTGAGTGAGTGTGGCCCGTGAGTGAGTGAGTGAGTGTGGCCCGTGAGTGAGTGACTGAGTGTGGCCCGTGAGTGAGTGAGTGTGGCCCGTGAGTGAGTGAGTGTGGCCGGTGAGTGAGTGAGTGCGGCCGGTGAGTGAGTGTGGCCAGTGAGTGAGTGAGTGTGGCCGGTGAGTGAGTGAGTGTGTGTGTGGCCGGCGAGTGAATGAGTGTGGCCTGTGAGTGAGTGAGTGAGTGTGTCCTGTGATTGAGTGAGTGAGTGTGGTCGGTGAGTGAGTGAGTGTGGCCGGTGAGTGAGTGTGGCCGGTGAGTGAGTGAGTGAGTGTGGCCGGTGAGTGAGTGTGGCCTGTGAGTGAGTGAGTGTGTCCTGTGATTGAGTGAGTGTGGTCGATGAGTGAGTGAGTGTGGCCGGTGAGTGAGTCAGTGTGGCCGGTGAGTGAGTGAGTGTGGCCGGTGTGTGAATGAGTGAGTGAGTGTGGCCCGTGTGTGAGTGAGTGAATGAGGCCAGCGAGTGGAGTGAGTGAGTGTGGCCCATGAGTGAGTGAATGAGGTCCATGAGTGAGTGAGTGTGGCCGGTGAGTGAGTGAGTGGCCGCTGAGTGAGTGAGTGTGGCTGGTGAGTGAGTGAGTGTGGCCGGTGAGTGAGTGTGGCCGGTGAGTGAGTGAGTGTGGGCAGTGAGTGAGTGAGGCCCGTGAGTGAGTGAGTGTGGCCCATGAGTGAGTGTGGCCCGTGAGTGAGTGACTGAGTGTGGCCCGTGAGTGAGTGAGTGTGGCCCGTGAGTGAGTGTGGCCCGTGAGTGAGTGAGTGTGGCCGGTGAGTGAGTGTGGCCCATGAGTGAATGAGTGAGTGTGGCCAGTGAATGAGTGTCGCCAGAGAATGAGTGAATGAGTGAGTGTGGCCCGTGAGTGAGTGAGTGTGGCCCGTGAGTGTGTGAGTGAGTGTGGCCGGTGAGTGTGAGCGAGTGAGTGTGTCCTGTGATTGAGTGAGTGTGGTCGATGAGTGAGTGAGTGTGGCCGGTGAGTGAGTCAGTGTGGCCGGTGAGTGAGTGAGTGTGGCCGGTGTGTGAATGAGTGAGTGAGTGTGGCCCGTGTGTGAGTGAGTGAATGAGGCCAGCGAGTGGAGTGAGTGAGTGTGACCCATGAGTGAGTGAATGAGGTCCATGAGTGAGTGAGTGTGGCCGGTGAGTGAGTGAGTGGCCGCTGAGTGAGTGAGTGTGGCTGGTGAGTGAGTGAGTGTGGCCGGTGAGTGAGTGTGGCCGGTGAGTGAGTGAGTGTGGGCAGTGAGTGAGTGAGGCCCATGAGTGAGTGAGTGTGGCCTGTGAGTGAGTGAGTGTGGCCCGTGTGTGAGTTTGGCCCGTGAGTGTGTGAGTTTGGCCCGTGAGTGAGTGAGTGTGGCCGGTGAGTGAGTGTGGCCCATGAGTGAATGAGTGAGTGTGGCCAGTGAATGAGTGTCGCCAGAGAATGAGTGAATGAGTGAGTGTGGCCCGTGAGTGAGTGAGTGTGGCCCGTGAGTGTGTGAGTGAGTGTGGCCGGTGAGTGTGAGTGAGTGAGTGTGGCAGGTGAGTGTGAGTGAGTGAGTGTGGCCGGTGAGTGAATGATTCAGTGTGGCCCGTGAATGAGTGAGTGAGTGTGGCCCATGAGTGAGTGAGTGAGTGAGTGTGGCCCGTGAGTGAGTGAGTGTGGCCCGTGAGTGAGTGAGTATGGCCCATGAGTGAGTGAGTGTGGCCCGTGAGTGAGTGAGTGAGTGTGGCCCGTGAGTGAGTGACTGAGTGTGGCCCGTGAGTGAGTGAGTGTGGCCCGTGAGTGAGTGAGTGTGGCCGGTGAGTGAGTGAGTGCGGCCGGTGAGTGAGTGTGGCCAGTGAGTGAGTGAGTGTGGCCGGTGAGTGAGTGAGTGTGTGTGTGGCCGGCGAGTGAATGAGTGTGGCCTGTGAGTGAGTGAGTGAGTGTGTCCTGTGATTGAGTGAGTGAGTGTGGTCGGTGAGTGAGTGAGTGTGGCCGGTGAGTGAGTGTGGCCGGTGAGTGAGTGAGTGAGTGTGGCCGGTGAGTGAGTGTGGCCTGTGAGTGAGTGAGTGTGTCCTGTGATTGAGTGAGTGTGGTCGATGAGTGAGTGAGTGTGGCCGGTGAGTGAGTCAGTGTGGCCGGTGAGTGAGTGAGTGTGGCCGGTGTGTGAATGAGTGAGTGAGTGTGGCCCGTGTGTGAGTGAGTGAATGAGGCCAGCGAGTGGAGTGAGTGAGTGTGGCCCATGAGTGAGTGAATGAGGTCCATGAGTGAGTGAGTGTGGCCGGTGAGTGAGTGAGTGGCCGCTGAGTGAGTGAGTGTGGCTGGTGAGTGAGTGAGTGTGGCCGGTGAATGAGTGTGGCCGGTGAGTGAGTGAGTGTGGGCAGTGAGTGAGTGAGGCCCGTGAGTGAGTGAGTATGGCCCATGAGTGAGTGTGGCCCGTGAGTGAGTGACTGAGTGTGGCCCGTGAGTGAGTGAGTGTGGCCCGTGAGTGAGTGTGGCCCGTGAGTGAGTGAGTGTGGCCGGTGAGTGAGTGTGGCCCATGAGTGAATGAGTGAGTGTGGCCAGTGAATGAGTGTCGCCAGAGAATGAGTGAATGAGTGAGTGTGGCCCGTGAGTGAGTGAGTGTGGCCCGTGAGTGTGTGAGTGAGTGTGGCCGGTGAGTGTGAGCGAGTGAGTGTCGCAGGTGAGTGTGAGTGAGTGAGTGTGGCCGGTGAGTGAGTGATTCAGTGTGGCCCGTGAATGAGTGAGTGAGTGTGGCCCATGAGTGAGTGAGTGAGTGAGTGTGGCCCGTGAGTGAGTGAGTGTGGCCCGTGAGTGAGTGTGGCCCGTGAGTGAGTGACTGAGTGTGGCCCGTGAGTGAGTGTGGCCCGTGAGTGAGTGAGTGTGGCCGGTGAGTGAGTGCCTGAGTGTGGCCCGTGAGTGAGTGAGTGTGGCCCGTGAGTGAGTGAGTGAGTGTGGCCCGTGAGTGAGTGACTGAGTGTGGCCCGTGAGTGAGTGAGTGTGGCCCGTGAGTGAGTGACTGAGTGTGGCCCGTGAGTGACTGAGTGTGGCCCGTGAGTGAGTGAGTGTGGCCCGTGAGTGATTGTGGCCGGTGAGTGAGATAGTGAGTGAGTGTGGTTGTTGAGTGAGTGAGTGAGTGTGGCCCGTGAGTGAGTGAGTGAGTGTGGCCCGTGAATGAGTGAGTGAGTGTGGCCCGTGAGTGAGTGAGTGTGGCCGTGAGTGAGTGAGGCCGGTGAGTGAGTGAGTGAGTGTGTCCTGTGAGTGAGTGAGGTCGGTGAGTGAGTGAGTGAGTGTGGCTGGTGAGTGAGTGAGTGAGTGAGGCCCGTTTGAGTGAGTGAGTGTGGCCGGTGAGTAAGTGAGTGAGTGTGGCCGGTGAGTGAGTGAGTGAGTGTGGCTGGTGAGTGAGTGAGTGAGTGAGGCCCATGTGAGTGAGTGTGGCCAGTGAGTGTGGCCCGTGAGTGAGTGAGTGTGGCCCATGAGTGAGTGAGTGTGGCCCATGAGTGAGTGAGTGAGTGTGGCCGTTGAGTGAGTGAGTGTGGCCGGTGAGTGAGTGTGGCCGGTGAGTGAGTGTGGCCGGTGAGTGAGTGAGTGAGTGTGGCCGGTGAGTGAGTGAGTGTGGCCGGTGAGTGAGTGAGTGTGGCCGGTGAGTGAGTGTGGCCTGTGAGTGGGTGAGTGAGTGTGGCCCGTGAGTGAGTGTGAGTGTGGCCAGTGAGTGAGTGAGTGAGTGTGGCCGGTGTGTGAGTGAGTGAGTGAATGTGGCTGGTGGTTGAGTGAGTGTGGCCGATGAGTGAGTGAGTGAGTGAGTGTGGCCGGTGAGTGAGTGTGGCCGGTGAGTGAGTGTGTGTGGCCGGTGAGTGAGTGAGTGTGGCCGGTGAGTGAGTGAGTGAGGCCGGTGAGTGAGTGAGTGAGTGTGGCCGGTGAGTGTGTGGCCAGTGAGTGAATGAGTCAGTGTGGCCAGTGAGTGAGTGAGTGGCCGGTGAGTGAGTGAGTGTGGCCGGTGAGTGAGTGAGTGAGTGTGGCTGGTGAGTGAGTGAGTGAGTGAGGCCCATGTGAGTGAGTGTGGCCAGTGAGTGTGGCCCGTGAGTGAGTGAGTGTGGCCCATGAGTGAGTGAGTGTGGCCCATGAGTGAGTGAGTGAGTGTGGCCGTTGAGTGAGTGAGTGTGGCCGGTGAGTGAGTGTGGCCGGTGAGTGAGTGTGGCCGGTGAGTGAGTGAGTGAGTGTGGCCGGTGAGTGAGTGAGTGTGGCCGGTGAGTGAGTGAGTGTGGCCGGTGAGTGAGTGTGGCCTGTGAGTGGGTGAGTGAGTGTGGCCCGTGAGTGAGTGTGAGTGTGGCCAGTGAGTGAGTGAGTGAGTGTGGCCGGTGTGTGAGTGAGTGAGTGAATGTGGCTGGTGGTTGAGTGAGTGTGGCCGATGAGTGAGTGAGTGAGTGAGTGTGGCCGGTGAGTGAGTGTGGCCGGTGAGTGAGTGTGTGTGGCCGGTGAGTGAGTGAGTGTGGCCGGTGAGTGAGTGAGTGAGGCCGGTGAGTGAGTGAGTGAGTGTGGCCGGTGAGTGTGTGGCCAGTGAGTGAATGAGTCAGTGTGGCCAGTGAGTGAGTGAGTGGCCGGTGAGTGAGTGAGTGTGGCCGGTGAGTGAGTGAGTGTGGCCGGTGAGTGAGTGAGTGTGGCCGGTGAGTGAGTGTGGCCGGTGAGTGAGTGAGTGTGGTCGGTGAGTGAGTGAGTGTGGCCGGTGAGTGAGTGTGGCCAGTGAGTGACTGAGTGTGGCCGGTGAGTGTGGCCGGTGAGTGAGTGTGGCCGGTGAGTGAGTGTGGCCGGTGAGTGAGTGAGTGTGGTCGGTGAGTGAGTGAGTGTGGCCGGTGAGTGAGTGTGGCCGGTGAGTGAGTGAGTGTGGTCGGTGAGTGAGTGAGTGTGGCCGGTGAGTGAGTGTGGCCAGTGAGTGACTGAGTGTGGCCGGTGAGTGTGGCCCGTGAGTGAGTGACTGAGTGTGGCCCGTGAGTGAGTGTGGCCCGTGAGTGAGTGAGTGTGGCCGGTGAGTGAGTGAGTGTGGCCCATGAGTGAATGAGTGAGTGTGGCCAGTGAGTGTGGCCAGAGAATGAGTGAATGAGTGAGTGTGGCCCGTGAGTGAGTGAGGCCCGTGAGTGTGTGTGAGTGTGGCCGGTGAGTGTGAGTGAGTGAGTGTGGCCCGTGAGTGAGTGAGTGTGGCCCGTGAGTGAGTGAGGCCGGTGAGTGAGTGAGTGTGTCCTGTTCGTGAGTGAGGTCGGTGAGTGAGTGAGTGAGTGTGGCCGGTGAGTGAGTGAGTGAGGCCCGTTTGAGTGAGTGAGTGTGGCCGGTGAGCAAGTGAGTGAGTGTGGCTGGTGAGTGAGTGAGTGAGTGTGGCTGGTGAGTGAGTGAGTGAGTGAGGCCCATGTGAGTGAGTGTGGCCAGTGAGTGTGGCCCGTGAGTGAGTGAGTGTGGCCCGTGAGTGAGTGAGTGTGGCCCATGAGTGAGTGAGTGTGGCCGTTGAGTGAGTGAGTGTGGCCGGTGTGTGAGTGACTGAGTGAGTGTGGCCCGTGTGTGAGTGAGTGAGTGAGGCCCGTCAGTGAGTGAGTGTGGCCCGTGAGTGAGTGAGTGAGGTCCATGAGTGAGTGAGTGTGGCCGGTGAGTGAGTGAGTGGCCGGTGAGTGAGTGAGTGTGGCTGGTGAGTGAGTGAGTGACTGAGTGTGGCCGGTGAGTGAGTGAGTATGGCCAGTGAGTGAGAGAGTGTGGCCCGTGAGTGAGTGTGGCCCGTGAGTGAGTGTGGCCCGTGAGTGAGGGAGTGTGGCCCGTGAGTGAGTGAGTGTGGCCGGTGAGTGAGTGTGGACCATGAGTGAATGAGTGAGTGTGGCCAGTGAGTGAGTGTGGCCAGAGAATGAGTGAATGAGTGAGTGTGGCCCGTGAGTGAGTGAGAGTGGCCAGTGAGTGTGTGAGTGAGTGTGGCCAGTGAGTGTGAGTGAGTGAGTGTGGCAGGTGAGTGTGAGTGAGTGAGTGTGGCCGGTGAGTGAGTGATTCAGTGTGGCCTGTGAATGAGTGAGTGAGTGAGTGTGGCCCGTGAGTGAGTGAGTGAGTGAGTGAGTGTGGCCCGTGAGTGAGTGTGGCCGTGAGTGAGTGAGTGTGGCCCGTGAGTGAGTGAGTGAGTGTGGCCGTTGAGTGAGTGAGTGTGGCCGGTGAGTGAGTGAGTGAGTGTGGCCGGTGAGTGAGTGAGTGTGGCCGGTGAGTGAGTGAGTGTGGCCGGTGAGTGAGTGAGTGAGTGTGGCCGGTGAGTGAGTGTGGCCTGTGAGTGGGTGAGTGAGTGTGGCCCGTGAGTGAGTGTGAGTGTGGGCAGTGAGTGAGTGAGTGTGGCCGGTGTGTGAGTGAGTGAGGCCGGTGTGTGAGTGAGTGAGTGAATGTGGCTGGTGGTTGAGTGAGTGTGGCCGGTGAGTGAGTGAGTGAGTGAGTGTGGCCGGTGAGTGAGTGTGGCCGGTGAGTGAGTGGGTGAGTGTGGCCGGTGAATGAGTGTGGCCGGTGAGTGAGTGAGTGCGGCCAGTGAGTGAGTGTGGCCTGTGAGTGAGTGAGTGTGTCCTGTGATTGAGTGAGTGTGGTCGATGAGTGAGTGAGTGTCGCCGGTGAGTGAGTCAGGGTGGCCGGTGAGTGAGTGAGTGTGGCCGGTGTGTGAATGAGTGAGTGAGTGTGGCCCGTGTGTGAGTGAGTGAATGAGGCCAGCGAGTGGAGTGAGTGAGTGTGGCCCGTGAGTGAGTGTGGCCGGTGAGTGAGTGAGTGTGGCCAGTGAGTGAGTGAGGCCCGTGAGTGAATGAGTGTGGCCCATGAGTGAGTGAGTGTGGCCCGTGAGTGAGTGACTGAGTGTGGCCCGTGAGTGAGTGAGGCCCGTGAGTGAGTGTGGCCCGTGAGTGAATGTGGCCGGTGAGTGAGTGTGGCCCATGAGTGAATGAGTGAGTGTGGCCAGTGAATGAGTGTCGCGAGAGAATGAGTGAATGAGTGAGTGTGGCCCGTGAGTGAGTGAGTGTGGCCCGTGAGTGTGTGAGTGAGTGTGGCCGGTGAGTGTGAGTGAGTGAGTGTGGCAGGTGAGTGTGAGTGAGTGAGTGTGGCCGGTGAGTGAGTGATTCAGTGTGGCCCGTGAATGAGTGTGAGTGTGGCCCGTGAGTGAGTGAGTGAGTGAGTGTGGCCCGTGAGTGAGTGAGTGTGGCCCGTGAGTGAGTGAGTGTGGCCCATGAGTGAGTGAGTGTGGCCCATGAGTGAGTGAGTGAGTGTGGCCCGTGAGTGAGTGACTGAGTGTGGCCCGTGAGTGAGTGAGTGTGGCCCGTGAGTGAGTGAGTGTGGCCCGTGAGTGAGTGAGTGTGGCCGGTGAGTGAGTGAGTGTGGCCCATGAGTGAATGAGTGAGTGTGGCCAGTGAGTGTGGCCAGAGAATGAGTGAATGAGTGAGTGTGGCCCGTGAGTGAGTGAGGCCCGTGAGTGTCTGAGTGAGTGCGGCCGGTGAGTGTGAGTGAGTGAGTGTGGCCCGTGAGTGAGTGAGTGTGGCCCGTGAGAGAGTGAGGCCGGTGAGTGAGTGAGTGAGTCCTGTGAGTGAGTGAGTGAGTGTGGCCGGTGAGTGAGTGAGTGAGTGAGGCCCGTTTGAGTGAGTGAGTGTGGCCGGTGAGTAAGTGAGTGAGTGTGGCCGGTGAGTGAGTGAGTGAGTGTGGCTGGTGAGTGAGTGAGTGAGTGAGGCCCATGTGAGTGAGTGTGGCCAGTGAGTGTGGCCCGTGAGTGAGTGAGTGTGGCCCGTGAGTGAGTGAGTGTGGCCCATGAGTAAGTGAGTGAGTGTGGCCGTTGAGTGAGTGAGTGTGGCCGGTGAGTGAGTGTGG
>JAXLNO010005196.1:22500-25152 GCA_038087875.1 Malacoraja senta | reverse complement strand
TCGTCTTCTTCGTCGTCGTCTTCTTCGTCATCGTCGTCTTCGTCATCGTCGTCTTCGTCGTCGTCATCTTCATCGTCGTCGTCTTCGTCGTCGTTGTCGTCGTCATCGTCGTCTTCGTCGTCATCGTCTTCGTCGTCGTCGTCTTCGTCGTCGTCGTCGTGTTCGTCGTCGTCGTCTTCTTCGTCGTCGTCTTCGTCGTCGTCTTCTTCATCGTCGGCGTCGGCGGCGTCGGCAGCGTCGTCGTCGTCATCGTCGTCGTCGTCGTCGTAGTCGTCGTCGTCGTCATCGTCGTCTTCTTCGTCGTCGTCTTCTTCGTCGTCGTCTTCTTCGTCGTCGTCTTCTTCGTCGTCTTCTTCGTCGTCGTCTCTTCGTCGTCGTCTTCGTCGTCGTGTTCTTCGTCGTCGTCTTCTTCGTCGTCGTCTTCTTCGTCGTCGTCTTCTTCGTCGTCGTCTTCTTCGTCGTCGTCTTTTTCGTCGTCGTCTCCTTCGTCGTCGTCTCCTTCGTCGTCGTCTCCTTCGTCGTCGTCTCCTTCGTCGTCATCTCCTTCGTCGTCGTCTCCTTCGTCGTCGTCTCATTCGTCGTCGTCTCCTTCGTCGTCGTCTCTTCGTCGTCGTCTCCTTCGTCGTCGTCTCCTTCGTCGTCGTCTTCGTCGTCGTCTTCTTCGTCGTCGTCTTCTTCGTCGTCGTCTTCTTCGTCGTCGTCGTCTTCGTCGTCGTCGTCGTCGTCTTCGTCGTCGTCGTCGTCGTCGTCGTCGTCTTCGTCGTCGTCGTCTTCGTCGTCGTCGTCGTCTTCGTCGTCGTCTTCTTCGTCGTCGTCTTCATCGTCGTCTTCTTCGTCGTCGTCGTCTTCGTCTTAGTCTTCATCGTCTTCTTCGTCGTCGTCGTCGTCTCGTCTTCGTCTTCGTCGTCTTCTTCGTCGTCGTCGTCGTCTTCGTCGTCTTCGTCTTCGTCGTCTTCTTCGTCGTCGTCATCTTCGTCGTCTTCTTCTTCGTCGTCTTCTTCGTCGTCGTCGTCTACGTCGTCGTCGTCTTCGTCGTCTTCTTCGTCGTCGTCTTGTTCGTCGTCGTCGTCTTCGTCGTCGTCGTCTTCGTCGTCGTCGTCTTCGTCGTCGTCGTCTTCGTCGTCGTCGTCTTCGTCGTCGTCGTCTTCTTCGTCGTCGTCGTCTTCTTCGTCGTCGTCTTCGTCGTCGTCGTCTTCTTCGTCGTCGTCTTCTTCGTCGTCGTCTTCTTCGTCGTCGTCTTCTTCGTCGTCGTCTTCTTCGTCATCGTCTTCTTCGTCGTCTTCGTCGTCGTCTTCTTCGTCATCATCTTCTTCGTCGTTGTCTTCTTCGTCGTCGTCTTCTTCGTCGTCGTCTTCTTCGTCGTCGTCTTCTTCATCGTCGTCTTCTTCGTCGTCGTCGTCTTCGTCGTCGTCTTCGTCGTCGTCGTCTTCGTCATCGTCGTCTTCGTCGTCGTCTTCTTCATCGTCGTCTTCTTCGTCGTCGTCGTCTTCGTCGTCGTCGTCTTCATCGTCGCCTTCTTCGTCGTCGTCGTCTTCGTCGTCGTCGTCTTCGTCGTCGTCGTCTTCGTCGTCGTCGTCTTCGTCGTCGTCGTCTTCATCGTCGCCTTCTTCGTCGTCGTCGTCTTCGTCGTCGTCATCTTCGTCGTCGTCTTCGTCGTCGTCGTCTTCGTCGTCGTCGTCTTCATCGTCGTCTTCTTCGTCGTCGTCTTCTTCGTCGTCGTCGTCTTCGTCGTCGTCGTCTTCGTTGTCTTCTTCGTCGTCGTCTTCTTCGTTGTCGTCGTCTTCGTCGTCGTCGTCTTCGTCGTCGTCGTTGGCGTCGTCGGCGTCTTCGTCGTCGTCGTCGTCGTCGGCGTCTTCGTCGTCGTCGTCTTCGTCGTCGTCGTCGTCTTCGTCATCGTCGTCGTCGTCGTCGTCGTCTTCGTCGTCGTCGTCTTCGTCGTCATCGTCTTCGTCGTCGTCTTCTTCGTCGTCGTCATCTTCTTCGTCGTCATCTTCGTCGTCGTCTTCGTCGTCTTCGTCTTCTTCGTCGTCTTCTTCGTCGTCGTCTTCGTCTTCTTCGTAGTCTTCTTCGTCGTCTTCTTCGTCGTCGTCTTCGTATTCTTCGTCGTCTTCTTTGTCGTCTTCTTCATCGTCGTCTTCGTCTTCTTCGTCGTCTTCTTCTTCGTCTTCTTCTTCTTCTTCTTCTTCGTCTTCTTCTTCTTCTTCTTCTTCTTCGTCTTCTTCGTCTTCTTCTTCTTCTTCTTCTTCTTCTTCTTCGTCTTCGTCTTCATCTTCGTCTTCGTCGTCTTCTTCGTCGTCGTCATCTTCGTCGTCTTCTTCTTCGTCGTCTTCTTCGTCGTCGTCGTCTACGTCGTCGTCGTCTTCGTCGTCTTCTTCGTCGTCGTCTTGTTCGTCGTCGTCGTCTTCGTCGTCGTCGTCTTCGTCGTCGTCGTCTTCGTCGTCGTCGTCTTCGTCGTCGTCGTCTTCGTCGTCGTCGTCTTCTTCGTCGTCGTCGTCTTCTTCGTCGTCGTCTTCGTCGTCGTCGTCTTCTTCGTCGTCGTCTTCTTCGTCATCGTCTTCTTCGTCGTCGTCTTCTTCGTCGTCGTCTTCTTCGTCATCGTCTTCTTCGTCGTCTTCGTCGTCGTCTTCTTCGTCATCATCTTCTTCGTCGTTG
>JAXLNO010005196.1:0-10000 GCA_038087875.1 Malacoraja senta | reverse complement strand
CTTCTCGTCGTCGTCTTCTTCGTCGTCGTCTTCTCGTCGTCGTCTTCTTCGTCGTCGTCTTCTTCGTCGTCGTCTTCTTCGTCGTCGTCGTCTTCGTCATCGTCTTCTTCGTGGTCGTCGTCTTCGTCGTCATCGTCTTCGTCGTCGTCTTCTTCGTCGTCGTCATCTTCATCGTCGTCTTCGTCGTCGTCGTCTTCGTCGTCGTTGTCTTCGTCGTCGTCGTCTTCGTCGTCGACTTCTTCGTCGTCATCGTCTTCGTCGTCGTCGTCTTCGTCGTCGTCTTCGTCGTCGTCGTCTTCGTCATCGTCGTCTTCGTCGTCGTCTTCTTCGTCGTCGTCTTCTTCGTCGTCGTCGTCTTCGTCGTCGTCGTCTTCGTCGTCGCCTTCTTCGTCGTCGTCGTCTTCGTCATCGTCGTCTTCGTCGTAGTCGTCTTCGTCGTCGTCGTCTTCGTCGTCGTCGTCTTCGTCGTCGCCTTCTCGTCGTCGTCGTCTTCGTCGTCGTCGTCTTCGTCGCCGTCGTCTTCGTCGTCGTCGTCTTCGTCGTCGTCTTCTTCGTCATCGTCATCTCGTCGTCGTCGTCTCGTCGTCGTCGTCTTCGTCGTGACTTCATCGTTGTCTTCTTCGTCGTCGTCGTCTTCATCGTCGTCTTCTTCGTCGTCGTCTTCTTCGTCGTCGTCTCTTCGTCGTTGTCTTCTTCGTCGTCGTCGTCTTCGTCGTCGTCTTCTTCGTCGTCGTCTTCTTCGTCGTCGTCTTCTTCGTCGTCGTCGTCTTCGTCGTCGTCTTCTTCGTCGTCGTCGTCTTCGTCGTCGTCGTGTTCGTCGTCGTCTTCTTCATCGTTGTCGTCTTCGTCGTCGTCTTCGTCGTCGTCGTCTTCGTCGTCGTCGTCTTCGGCGTCGTCGTCTTCGTCGTCGTCTTCTTCGTCGTCGTCGTCTTCGTCGTCGTCGTCTTCGTCGTCTCCTACGTCGTCGTCTCCTTCGTCGTCGTCTCCTTCATCGTCGTCTTCTTCGTTGTCGTCGTCTTCGTCGTCGTCTTCGTCGTCGTCTTCTTCGTCGTCGTCGTCTTCTTCGTCGTCTTCTTCGTCGTCGTCTTCTTCGTCGTCGTCGTCTTCGTCGTCGTCGTCTTCGTCTTCATCTTCTTCGTCTTCGTCGTCTTCGTCGTCGTCGTCTTCGTCGTCGTCTTCTTCGTCGTCGTCTTCTTCGACGTGGTCTTCTTCGTCGACGTCTTCTTCGTCGTCGTCTTCTTGGTCGTCGTGGTCTTCTTCGTCGACGTCTTCTTCGTCGTCGTCTTCTTGGTCGTCGTCTTCTTCGTCGTCGTCTTCTTCGTCGTCGTCTTCTTCGTCGTCGTTTTCTTCGTCATCGACTTCTTCGTCGATGTCTTCTGCGTCGTCGTCTTCTTCGTCGTCGTCTTCTTCGTCGTCGTTTTCTTCGTCGTCGTCTTCTTCGTCGTCGTCTTCTTCGTCGTCGTCTTCTTCGTCGTCGTCTTCTTCGTCGTCGTCTTCTTCGTCGTCGTCTTCTTCGTCGTCGTCTTCTTCGTCATCTTCTTCGTCGTCGTCTTCTTCGTCGTCGTATTCTTCGTCGTCGTCGTCTTCGTCGTCGTCTTCTTCGTCGTCGTCGTCTTCGTCGTCGTCGTCTTCGTCATCGTCTTCTTCGTCGTCGTCTTCTTCGTCGTCGTCTTCTTTGTCGTCGTCTTCTCGTCGTCGTCTTCTTCGTCGTCGTCTTCTTCGTCGTCGTCTTCTTCGTCGTCGTCGTCTTCGTCGTCGTCTTCTTCGTCGTCGTCGTCTTCGTCGTAGTCGTCTTCGTCGTCGTCTTCTTCGTCGACGTCGTCTTCGTCGTCGTCTTCGTCGTCGTCGTCTTCGTCGTCGTCGTCTTCGTCGTCGTCGTCTTCGTCATCGTCGTCTTCGTCGTCGACTTCTTCGTCGTCATAGTCTTCATCGGCGTCGTCTTCGTCGTCGTCTTCGTCGTCGTCGTCTTCGTCGTCGTCGTCTTCGTCGTCGTCTTTTTCGGCGTCGTCTTCTTCGTCGTCGTCGTCTTCGTCGTCGTCGTCTTCGTCGTCGCCTTCTTCATCGTCGTCGTCTTCGTCATCGTCGTCTTTGTCGTCGTCGTCTTCGTCGTCGTCGTCTTTGTCGTCGTCGTCTTCGTCGTCGCCTTCTTCGTCGTCGTCCTCTTCGTCGTCGTCGTCTTCGTCGCCGTCGCCTTCGTCGTCGTCGTCTTCGTCGTCGTCTTCTTCGTCGTCGTCGTCTTCGTCGTCGTCGTCTTCGTCGTCGTCGTCTTCATCGTCGTCGTCTTCGTCGTCGTCGTCTTCGTCGTCGTCGTCTACGTCGTCGTCGTCTTCGTCGTCGTCTTCGTCGTCGTCGTCTTCGTCATCGTCGTGTTCGTCGTCGTCTTCTTCGTCGTCGTCATCTTCTTCGTCATCTTCTTCGTCGTCTTCTCGTCGTCGTCTTCGTCGTCGTCGTCTTCCTCTTCGTCTTCTTCGTCTTCGTCGTCTTCGTCGTCGTCGTCTTTGTCGTCGTCTTCTTCGTCGTCGTCTTCTTCGCCGTCGTCTTCTTCGTCGACGTCTTCTTCGTCGTCTTCTTCTTCGTCGTCGTCTTCTTCGTCGTCGTCTTCTTCGTCGTCGTCTTCTTCGTCGTCGTCTTCTTCGTCGTCGTCTTCTTCGTCGTCGTCTTCTTCGTCGTCGTCTTCTTCGTCGTCGTCTTCTTCGTCGTCGTCTTCTTCGTCGTCGTCTTCTTCGTCGTCGTCTTCTTCGTCATCGTCTTCTTCGTCGTCGTCTTTTTCGTCGTCGTTTTCTTCGTCGTCGTCTTCTTCGTCGATGTATTCTTCGTCGTCGTCTTCATCGTCGTCGTCTTCTTCGTCGTCGTTTTCTTCGTCGTCGTCTTCTTCGTCGTCGTCTTCTTCGTCGTCGTCTTCTTCGTCGTCGTCTTCTTCGTCGTCGTCTTCTTCGTCGTCGTTTTCTTCGTCGTCGTCTTCTTCGTCGTCTGCTTCGTCGTCGTCTTCTTCGTCGTCGTATTCTTCGTCGTCGTCTTCTTCGTCGTCGTCTTCTTCGTCGTCGTCTTCTTCGTCGTCGTCTTCTTCGTCGTCGTCTTCTTCGTCGTCGTCTTCTTCGTCGTCGTCTTCTTCGTCGTCGTCGTCTTCGTCGTCGTCTTCGTCGTCGTCGTCGTCTTCGTCGTCGTCGTCTTCGTCGTCGTCTTCTTCGTCGTCGTCTTCTTCGTCGTCGTCGTCTTCGTCGTCGTCTTCATCGTCGTCGTCTTCGTCGTCGTCGTCTTCGTCATCGTCGTCCGTCGTCGACTTCTTCGTCGTCATAGTCTTCATCGGCGTCGTCTTCGTCGTCGTCTTCGTCGTCGTCGTCTTCGTCGTCGTCTTCTTCGGCGTCGTCTTCTTCGTCGTCGTCGTCTTCGTCGTCGTCGTCTTCGTCGTCGCCTTCTTCGTCGTCGTCGTCTTCGTCGTCGTCGTCTTCGTCGTCGTCGTCTTTGTCGTCGTCGTCTTCGTCGTCGCCTTCTTCGTCGTCGTCGTCTTCGTCGTCGCCGTCTTCGTCGCCGTCGTCTTCGTCGTCGTCGTCTTCGTCGTCGTCTTCTTCGTCGTCGTCGTCTTCGTCGTCGTCGTCTTCGTCGTCGTCGTCTTCGTCGTCGTCGTCTTCGTCGTCGTCTTCTTCGTCGTCGTCGTCTACGTCGTCGTCGTCTTCGTCGTCGTCTTCGTCGTCGACGTCTTCGTCGTCGTCGTCTTCGTCATCGTCTTCTTCGTCGTCGTCATCTTCTTCGTCGTCTTCTTCGTCGTCGTCTACTTCGTCGGCGTCGTCTTCGTCGTCGTCGTCTTCCTCTTCGTCTTCTTCGTCTTTGTCGTCTTCGTCGTCGTCGTCTTCGTCGTCGTCTTCTTCGTCGTCGTCTTCTTCGCCGTCGTCTTCTTCGTCGACGTCTTCTTCGTCGTCGTCTTCTTCGTCGTCGTCTTCTTCGTCGTCGTCTTCTTCGTCGTCGTCTTCTTCGTCGTCGTCTTCTTCGTCGTCGTCTTCTTCGTCGTCGTCTTCTTCGTCGTCGTCTTCTTCGTCGTCGTCTTCTTCGTCGTCGTCTTCTTCGTCGTCGTCTTCTTCGTCGTCGTCGTCTTCGTCGTCGTCTTCTTCGTCGTCGTCTTCTTCGTCGTCGTCTTCTTCGTCGTCGTCGTCTTCGTCGTCGTCTTCTTCGTCGTCGTCGTCTTCGTCGTCGTCGTGTTCGTCGTCGTCTTCTTCGTCGTCGTCGTCTTCGTCGTCGTCTTCGTCGTCGTCGTCTTCGTCGTCGTCGTCTTCGTCGTCGTCGTGTTCGTCGTCGTCTTCTTCGTCGTCGTCGTCTTCGTCGTCGTCTTCGTCGTCGTCGTCTTCGTCGTCGTCGTCTTCGTCGTCGTCGTCTTCGTCGTCGTCTTCTTCGTCGTCATCATCTTCGTCGTCGTCGTCTTCGTCGTCTCCTACGTCGTCGTCTCCTTCATCGTCGTCTCCTTCGTCGTCGTCTTCTTCGTCGTCGTCGTCTTCGTCGTCGTCATCTTCGTGGTCGTCTTCTTCGTCGTCGTCGTCTTCTTCGTCGTCTTCTTCGTCGTCGTCTTCTTCGTCGTCTTCTTCGGCGTCGTCTTCGTCGTCGTCGTCTTCGTCGTCGTCTTCTTCGTCGTCATCTTCTTCGTCGTCTTCGTCGTCGTCTTCTTCGTCATCGTCTTCTTCGTCATCGTCTTCTTTGTCGTCGTCTTCGTCATCGTCTTCTTCGTCGTCGTCTTCTTCGTCGTTGTCTTCTTCGTCGTCGTCTTCTTCGTCGTCGTCTTCTTCGTCGTCGTCTTCTTCGTCGTCGTCGTCTTCGTCATCGTCTTCTTCGTCGTCGTCGTCTTCGTCGTCGTCGTCTTCATCGTCGTCTTCTTCGTCGTCGTCATCTTCATCGTCGTCTTCGTCGTCGTCGTCTTCGTCGTCGTCGTCTTCGTCGTCGTCGTCTTCGTCGTCGACTTCTTCGTCGTCATCGTCTTCGTCATCGTCGTCTTCGTCGTCGTCTTCGTCGTCGTCGTCTTCGTCATCGTCGTCGTCTTCGTCGTCGCCTTCGTCGTCGTCTTCTTCGTCGTCGTCGTCTTCTTCGTCGTCTTCTTCGTCGTCGTCTTCTTCGTCGTCGTCGTCTTCGTCGTCGTCGTCTTCGTCTTCGTCTTCTTCGTCTTCGTCGTCTTCGTCGTCGTCGTCTTCGTCGTCGTCTTCTTCGTCGTCGTCTTCTTCGAGGTGGTCTTCTTCGTCGACGTCTTCTTCGTCGTCGTCTTCTTGGTCGTCGTGGTCTTCTTCGTCGACGTCTTCTTCGTCGTCGTCTTCTTGGTCGTCGTCTTCTTCGTCGTCGTCTTCTTCGTCGTCGTCTCTCGTCGTCGTTTCTTCGTCATCGACTTCTTCGTCGATGTCTTCTTCGTCGTCGTCTTCTTCGTCGTCGTCTTCTTCGTCGTCGTTTTCTTCGTCGTCGTCTTCTTCGTCGTCGTCTTCTTCGTCGTCGTCTTCTTCGTCGTCGTCTTCTTCGTCGTCGTCTTCTTCGTCGTCGTCTTCTTCGTCGTCGTCTTCTTCGTCATCTTCTTCGTCGTCGTCTTCTTCGTCGTCGTATTCTTCGTCGTCGTCGTCTTCGTCGTCGTCTTCTTCGTCGTCGTCGTCTTCGTCGTCGTCGTCTTCGTCATCGTCTTCTTCGTCGTCGTCTTCTTCGTCGTCGTCTTCTTTGTCGTCGTCTTCTTCGTCGTCGTCTTCTTCGTCGTCGTCTTCTTCGTCGTCGTCTTCTTCGTCGTCGTCGTCTTCGTCGTCGTCTTCTTCGTCGTCGTCGTCTTCGTCATAGTCGTCTTCGTCGTCGTCTTCTTCGTCGACGTCGTCTTCGTCGTCGTCTTCGTCGTCGTCGTCTTCGTCGTCGTCGTCTTCGTCATCGTCGTCTTCGTCGTCGACTTCTTCATCGTCATAGTCTTCATCGGCGTCGTCTTCATCGTCGTCTTCGTCGTCGTCGTCTTCGTCGTCGTCGTCTTCGTCGTCGTCTTTTTCGGCGTCGTCTTCTTCGTCGTCGTCGTCTTCGTCGTCGTCGTCTTCGTCGTCGCCTTCTTCGTCGTCGTCGTCTTCGTCATCGTCGTCTTCGTCGTCGTCGTCTTCGTCGTCGTCGTCTTTGTCGTCGTCGTCTTCGTCGTCGCCTTCTTCGTCGTCGTCCTCTTCGTCGTCGTCGTCTTCGTCGCCGTCGCCTTCGTCGTCGTCGTCTTCGTCGTCGTCTTCTTCGTCGTCGTCGTCTTCGTCGTCGTCGTCTTCGTCGTCGTCGTCTTCGTCGTCGTCGTCTTCGTCGTCGTCGTCTTCGTCGTCGTCGTCTACGTCGTCGTCGTCTTCGTCGTCGTCTTCGTCGTCGTCGTCTTCGTCATCGTCGTGTTCGTCGTCGTCTTCTTCGTCGTCGTCATCTTCTCGTCGTCTCTTCGTCGTCGTCTACTTCGTCGGCGTCGTCTTCGTCGTCGTCGTCTTCCTCTTCGTCTTCTTCGTCTTCGTCGTCTTCGTCGTCGTCGTCTTTGTCGTCGTCTTCTTCGTCGTCGTCTTCTTCGCCGTCGTCTTCTTCGTCGATGTCTTCTTCGTCGTCGTCTTCTTCGTCGTCGTCTTCTTCGTCGTCGTCTTCTTCGTCGTCGTCTTCTTCGTCGTCGTCTTCTTCGTCGTCGTCTTCTTCGTCGTCGTCTTCTTCGTCGTCGTCTTCTTCGTCGTCGTTTTCTTCGTCGTCGTCTTCTTCGTCGTCTGCTTCGTCGTCGTCTTCTTCGTCGTCGTATCCTTCGTCGTCGTCTTCTTCGTCGTCGTCTTCTTCGTCGTCGTCGTCTTCGTCGTAGTCGTCTTCGTCGTCGTCTTCTTCGTCGACGTCGTCTTCGTCGTCGTCTTCGTCGTCGTCGTCTTCGTCGTCGTCGTCTTCGTCATCGTCGTCTTCGTCGTCGACTTCTTCGTCGTCATAGTCTTCATCGGCGTCGTCTTCGTCGTCGTCTTCGTCGTCGTCGTCTTCGTCGTCGTCGTCTTCGTCGTCGTCTTTTTCGGCGTCGTCTTCTTCGTCGTCGTCGTCTTCGTCGTCGTCGTCTTCGTCGTCGCCTTCTTCGTCGTCGTCGTCTTCATCATCGTCGTCTTCGTCGTCGTCGTCTTCGTCGTCGTCATCTTTGTCGTCGTCGTCTTCGTCGTCGCCTTCTTCGTCGTCGTCCTCTTCGTCGTCGTCGTCTTCGTCGCCGTCGCCTTCGTCGTCGTCGTCTTCGTCGTCGTCTTCTTCGTCGTCGTCGTCTTCGTCGTCGTCGTCTTCGTCGTCGTCGTCTTCGTCGTCGTCGTCTTCGTCGTCGTCGTCTACGTCGTCGTCGTCTTCGTCGTCGTCTTCGTCGTCATCGTCTTCGTCATCGTCGTGTTCGTCGTCGTCTTCTTCGTCGTCGTCATCTTCTTCGTCGTCTTCTTCGTCGTCGTCTACTTCGTCGGCGTCGTCTTCGTCGTCGTCGTCTTCCTCTTCGTCTTCTTCGTCTTCGTCGTCTTCGTCGTCGTCGTCTTTGTCGTCGTCTTCTTCGTCGTCGTCTTCTTCGCCGTCGTCTTCTTCGTCGACGTCTTCTTCGTCGTCGTCTTCTTCGTCGTCGTCTTCTTCGTCGTCGTCTTCTTCGTCGTCGTCTTCTTCGTCGTCGTCTTCTTCGTCGTCGTCTTCTTCGTCGTTGTCTTCTTCGTCGTCGTCTTCTTCGTCGTCGTCTTCTCGTCGTCGTCTTCTTCGTCGTCGTCTTCTTCGTCGTCGTCTTCTTCGTCATCGTCTTCTTCGTCGTCGTCTTTTTCGTCGTCGTTTCTTCGTCGTCGTCTTCTTCGTCGATGTCTTCTTCGTCGTCGTCTTCATCGTCGTCGTCTTCTTCGTCGTCGTTTTCTTCGTCGTCGTCTTCTTCGTCGTCGTCTTCTTCGTCGTCGTCTTCTTCGTCGTCGTCTTCTTCGTCGTCGTCTTCTTCGTCGTCGTCTTCTTCGTCGTCGTCGTCTTCGTCGTCGTCTTCTTCGTCGTCGTCGTCTTCGTCGTCGTCGTGTTCGTCGTCGTCTTCTTCGTCGTCGTCGTCTTCGTCGTCGTCTTCGTCGTCGTCGTCTTCGTCGTCGTCGTCTTCGTCGTCGTCGTGTTCGTCGTCGTCTTCTTCGTCGTCGTCGTCTTCGTCGTCGTCTTCGTCGTCGTTGTCTTCGTCGTCGTCGTCTTCGTCGTCGTCGTCTTCGTCGTCGTCTTCTTCGTCGTCATCATCTTCGTCGTCGTCGTCTTCGTCGTCTCCTACGTCGTCGTCTCCTTCATCGTCGTCTCCTTCGTCGTCGTCTTCTTCGTCGTCGTCGTCTTCGTCGTCGTCATCTTCGTGGTCGTCTTCTTCGTCGTCGTCGTCTTCTTCGTCGTCTTCTTCGTCGTCGTCTTCTTCGTCGTCTTCTTCGGCGTCGTCTTCGTCGTCGTCGTCTTCGTCGTCGTCTTCTTCGTCGTCATCGTCTTCGTCGTCTTCGTCGTCGTCTTCTTCGTCATCGTCTTCTTCGTCATCGTCTTCTTTGTCGTCGTCTTCGTCATCGTCTTCTTCGTCGTCGTCTTCTTCGTCGTTGTCTTCTTCGTCGTCGTCTTCTTCGTCGTCGTCTTCTTCGTCGTCGTCTTCTTCGTCGTCGTCGTCTTCGTCATCGTCTTCTTCGTCGTCGTCGTCTTCGTCGTCGTCGTCTTCATCGTCGTCTTCTTCGTCGTCGTCATCTTCATCGTCGTCTTCGTCGTCGTCGTCTTCGTCGTCGTCGTCTTCGTCGTCGTCGTCTTCGTCGTCGACTTCTTCGTCGTCATCGTCTTCGTCATCGTCGTCTTCGTCGTCGTCTTCGTCGTCGTCGTCTTCGTCATCGTCGTCGTCTTCGTCGTCGCCTTCGTCGTCGTCTTCTTCGTCGTCGTCGTCTTCTTCGTCGTCTTCTTCGTCGTCGTCTTCTTCGTCGTCGTCGTCTTCGTCGTCGTCGTCTTCGTCTTCGTCTTCTTCGTCTTCGTCGTCTTCGTCGTCGTCGTCTTCGTCGTCGTCTTCTTCGTCGTCGTCTTCTTCGAGGTGGTCTTCTTCGTCGACGTCTTCTTCGTCGTCGTCTTCTTGGTCGTCGTGGTCTTCTTCGTCGACGTCTTCTTCGTCGTCGTCTTCTTGGTCGTCGTCTTCTTCGTCGTCGTCTTCTTCGTCGTCATCTTCTTCGTCGTCGTTTTCTTCGTCATCGACTTCTTCGTCGATGTCTTCTTCGTCGTCGTCTTCTTCGTCGTCGTCTTCTTCGTCGTCGTTTTCTTCGTCGTCGTCTTCTTCGTCGTCGTCTTCTTCGTCGTCGTCTTCTTCGTCGTCGTCTTCTTCGTCGTCGTCTCTTCGTCGTCGTCTTCTTCGTCGTCGTCTTCTTCGTCATCTTCTTCGTCGTCGTCTTCTTCGTCGTCGTATTCTTCGTCGTCGTCGTCTTCGTCGTCGTCTTCTTCGTCGTCGTCGTCTTCGTCGTCGTCGTCTTCGTCATCGTCTTCTTCGTCGTCGTCTTCTTCGTCGTCGTCTTCTTTGTCGTCGTCTTCTTCGTCGTCGTCTTCTTCGTCGTCGTCTTCTTCGTCGTCGTCTTCTCGTCGTCGTCGTCTTCGTCGTCGTCTTCTTCGTCGTCGTCGTCTTCGTCATAGTCGTCTTCGTCGTCGTCTTCTTCGTCGACGTCGTCTTCGTCGTCGTCTTCGCGTCGTCGTCGTCTTCGTCGTCGTCGTCTTCGTCATCGTCGTCTTCGTCGTCGACTTCTTCATCGTCATAGTCTTCATCGGCGTCGTCTTCATCGTCGTCTTCGTCGTCGTCGTCTTTGTCGTCGTCGTCTTCGTCGTCGTCTTTTTCGGCGTCGTCTTCTTCGTCGTCGTCGTCTTCGTCGTCGTCGTCTTCGTCGTCGCCTTCTTCGTCGTCGTCGTCTTCGTCATCGTCGTCTTCGTCGTCGTCGTCTTCGTCGTCGTCGTCTTTGTCGTCGTCGTCTTCGTCGTCGCCTTCTTCGTCGTCGTCCTCTTCGTCGTCGTCGTCTTCGTCGCCGTCGCCTTCGTCGTCGTCGTCTTCATC
>JAXLNO010005195.1:149531-190142 GCA_038087875.1 Malacoraja senta | reverse complement strand
GACCCCCGTTCCTGCTTTTTCTCCATATCCCTTGATTCATTTAGCCCGAACAGCTAAATCTAACTCTCTCTTGAAAACATCCAGTGAATTGGCCTCCACTGCCTTCTATGGCAGAGAATTCCACAGACTCACAACTCTCTGAGTGAAAACGTTTTTCCTCATCTCAGTCCGAAATGGCCCACCGTATATTCTTAAACAGTGACCCCCCTGGTTCTGGACTTCCCCAACATCGGTAACATTTTTCCTGCAGCTAGCCTGTCCAATCCTTTAAGAATGTTATATGTTTCCAGGGAATTCCAGGTGCATGGATAGGACAGGTTTGGAGGGATATGGGCCAAGTGTGGGCAGGTGGGACTAGTGTAGCTGGGACATGTTGGCCGGCATGGGCAAGTTGGGCTGAAGGGTCTGTTTCCACAATGTAAGACTCTGTAACTATTCTATTCATGGCATTCCCTTTATCCTGTATCTGTACACTGTGGATGGCTCGATTGTAATCATGTAATCATGTATTGTCTATCCGCAGACTACTCAGCACGCAACAAAGGCTTTTCACTGTACCTCGGTACACGTGACAATAAATTAAATTCAAACTCAAACTCCGCTCAGAGGTCTCAATGGCACCTTTATTATCACAGGTACCAAGGCAGAGTGAAATTATTTTATTGTATGCGGATCAGTAAGATTATTGCCATGCATAAGTGCAACTTGTACGTCAAACATGTCGCGGCGGTAGAGTTGCTGCCTCACAGCACCAGAGACGCAGGTTCGATCCTGATTGCGGGTGCTGTCTGTACAGAGTTTGTGCGTTCAGAGCAGGAAGGAACTGCAGATGCTGGTTTAAACCGAAGAAAGACACAAAATGCTGGAGTATGGAAACAGGCCCTTCGGCCCAACTCGCCCACACCGGCCAACAATGTCCCAGCTACCCTAGTCCCACTTGCCTGCGCTTGGTCCATAACCCTCCAAACCTGTCCTATCCATGTACCTGTCCAACTGTTTCTTAAACGATGGGCTAGTCCCAGCCTCAACGACCTCCTCTGGCAGCTTGTTCCATACACCCACCACCCTCTGTGTGAAAATGTTACCCCTCGGATTCCTATTAAATCTTTCCCCCTTCACCTTCAACCTATGTCCTCTGGTCCTCGATTCGCCTACTCTGGGTAAAATACCCTGTGCATCTAGGAGAGAAGGAATGGGTGACGTTTCAGGTCGAGACCCTTCTTCAGACTGATGTCAGGGGAGAGGGAGATACACTTCAATAAAGAAGTGTAAGGTGTGAAAATAAGACAAAGGGCATGGAGATCAATGAAAATGTAGAATAGATCATTGTTGAGTATAGGAGCAAAGACATCATTCTGCAGTTGTACAGGGCCCTAGTGAGACCACACCTGGAGTATTGTGTGTAGTTTTGGTCCCCTAATTTGAGGAAGGACATTCTTGCTATTGAGGGAGTGCAGCGTAGGTTTACAAGGTTAATTCCCGGGATGGCGGGACTGTCATATGCTGAGAGAATGGAGCGGCTGGGCTTGTACACTCTGGAGTTTAGAAGGATGAGAGGGCATCTTATTGAAACATATAAGATTATTAAGGGTTTGGACACGCTAGAGGCAGGAAACATGTTCCCGATGTTGGGGGAGTCCAGAACCAGGGGCCACAGTTTAAGAATAAGGGGAAAGCCATTTAGAACAGAGATGAGGAAACACTTTTTCTCACAGAGAGTTGTGAGTCTGTGGAATTCTCTGCCTCATAGGGCAGTGGAGGCCGGTTCTCTGGATACTTTCAAGAGAGAGCTAGATAGTGCTCTTAAAGATAGCGGAGTCAGGGGATATGGGGAGAAGGCAGGAACGGGGTATTGATTGGGGATGATCAGCCATGATCACATTGATTGGCGGTGCTGGCTCGATGAGCCGAATGGCCACCTCCTGCACCTATTGTCTATTGTCTATTGGACGAAACTGTTCCCACACCATGGAATGTTTTCAACGGCGCATCTGTAGAAGTTGGTGAGAGTCGTGGGGACATGCCGAACTTCCTAAGCCTTCTAAGGATAAGTAAAAATAACATTTTGTGGTGTCCTACTCAACCACCGATGACTGGCTAGACTTTGGGGGTGGGGGGTTCGGCCTCTATCAGTGTGATAAGTTTAACGCTAATCCCACCACTGATAAAGTCATAGTTTAACTCCAAACAGAAACTGCTGGAGATGCACAGTAAGTCAGGCAGCTTCTGTGGGAGGAACACACAGAGTCACTCTTGAAATTGGTGCAGAGACCTTGACGTTAAGTTTACTCATGTGGTGAGCAGCAGAAAGATCAGATTGAGTCAACACTTTGCAGGAGATCAGATGAGTGTTACCGTGAGTCGATCTCAACAATGCAAAATGAGCAAATCACCTAAATATTTAAGAAGGAACTGCAGATGCTGGAAAATTGAAGGTAGCCAAAAATGCTGGAGAAGCTCAACCAGTGAGGCAACATCTATGGAGCGAAGAAAATAGGCAACGTTTCGGGTCGAGTCCCTTCTTCCGACTGAAGAAGGGTCTCGACCCGAAACATTGCCTATTTCCTTCGCTCCATAGATGCTGCCTCACCCGTTGTGTTTCTCCAGCATTTAAATCACCTAAATAGGTTTACAAGATGAATTCCAGGGATGACGGGACTGTCATATGCTGAGAGAATGGAGCAGTTGGGCTTGTATCCTCTTGAGGTTAGAAGGATGAGAGGGTATCTTATTGAAACATATAAGATTATTAAGGGTTTGGACACGCTAGAGGCCGGAAACATGTTCCCGATGTTGGGGGAGTCCAGAACCAGGGGCACAGTTTAAGAATAAGGAAGGGGTAAGGCATTTAGAACGGAGGCGAGGAAACACTTTTTCTCACAGAGAGTTGTGAGTCTGTGGAATTCTCTGCCTCAGAGGGCGGTGGTGGCCAGTTCTCTGGATGCTTTCAAGAGAGAGCTGGATAGGGCTCTTAAAAATAGCGGAGTCAGGGGATATGGCGAGAAGGCTGGAACGGGGTACTGATTGGGGATGATCAGCCATGATCACATTGAATGGCGGCGCTGGCTTGAAGGGCCGAATGGCCTACTCATGCATCTATTGTCTATTGTCTATTGTCTATTTACAAAGGGTGCAAAGAGACAATCAGAAAGACCAAACTAAAAGATCTGCAAT
Source organism: Malacoraja senta (assembly GCA_038087875.1). NCBI lineage: Eukaryota > Metazoa > Chordata > Chondrichthyes > Rajiformes > Rajidae > Malacoraja > Malacoraja senta. The sequence continues at coordinate 186,968 of JAXLNO010005195.1, read as the reverse complement.
GGAGTTACACAGCGGGTCAGGATGCACCTCTGGAGAAAAAGGGCAGGTTTGAAATGTAGAAACAAAGAACTGCTGATGCTGGATTACACCGAAGGTAGACACAAAGTGCTGGAGTAACGCAGCTAGACAGCCAGCATCTCTGGAGAAAAAGGATGGGTGACTATCCGGGTCGGCTCCCTTCTTCAGACTTCCATTCCTGAGCCCTGCAGGTTCTTGTCCAGGAAGGAACTGCAGATGCAGGTTTAAATCGAAGGTAGACACAAAATGCTGGTGTAACTCAGCGGGACAGGCAGCATCTCTGGAGAGATGGAATGGGTGACGTTTCGGGTCGAGACCAGCCTGAAGAAGGGTCGATTGTGGATGATCAGCCATGATCACAGTGAATGGCGGTGCTGGCTCAAAGGGCTGAATGGCCTACTCCTGCACCTATTGTCTATTGTCTAGAGAAAAACGTCACCCATTCCTTCTCTCCAGAGATGCTGCCTAACCCGCTGAGTTACTCCAGCTTTTGTGTCTAAACCTGCAAGTTCATGTTACCCCATTCCCCTTGCAGCACAGATACATGTTAAAGTGAATAACGTTTGGTGCAAGATAAAGTCCTGTATAGTCTGGGTAAAGATAATCTGAGGGTCTCCAGTGTGGTAGATAGTAGGTCAGCATTATCCTAATTGGAATCGCTGGACAATAGACAATAGGTGCAGGAGTAGGCCATTCGGCCATTCGAGCCAGCACCGCCATTCAATGTGATCATGGCTGATCATCCACAATCCGTACCCCGTTCCTGCCTTCTCCCCATATCCACTGACTCCGCTATCTTTAAGAGCCCTATATAGCTCTCTCTTGAAAGTATCTGGAGAACCGGCCTCCACCGCCCTCTGAGGCAGAGAATTCCACAGACTCACAACCCTCTGTGAGAAAAAGTGTTTCCTCGTCTCCGTCCTAAATGGCTTACCCCTTATTCTTAAACTGTGTGGCCCCTGGTTCTGGACTCCCCCAACATCGGGAACATGTTTCCAGCCTCTAGCGGGTCCAAACCCTCAATAGTCTTGTATGTGTCAATAAGTAATGTAGAAAAAGTATGGGTGACGGTTAGGGTTGGGACCCTTCTTCAGACATCAAAGGCATGGCTGGAAGTAACAGGAGCAATGGGAATTTGGAGATGAATGGAATAGGAGAGGTTTGGCAGTAGGTTATAGCTTCAGGGAGCAGGGTGGGTGACGTTTCTGGTTGGGACCCATCTTTACTTTTGTTCTTCCTTCATCCATTCTTTATCGTCCCAAACCTTTTCTCCAGAGATGTTGCCTGACCTGCTGAGTTTCTCCAGCATTTGTGTGGTTAAAGTGAAAAGCCTGGATAGAGTGAAGTGGAGAAGATGTTTCCAATAATAGCAGAGTCCAGAACCAGAAGCTTAATTCCCGGGATGGCGGGACTTGCTTTGAGGGAGTGCAGCGTAGGTTCACAAGCTTAATTCCTGGGATGGCGGGACTGTCATATGCTGATAGAATGGAGCGGCTGGGCATGTACACTCTGGAGTTTAGAAGGATGAGAGGATATCTTATTGAAACATATAATGTTATTTAGGGTATGGACACGCTAGAGGCAGGAAACATGTCCCCGATGTTGGGGGAGTCCAGAACCAGGGGCCACAGTTTAAGAATAAGGGGTAAGCCATTTAGAAAGGAGACGAGGAAACACTTTTTCACACAGAGAGTTGTGAATCTGTGGAATTCTCTGCCTCAGAGGGCAGTGGAGGCCGGTTCTCTGGATACTTTCAAGAGAGAGCTGGATAGATAGGGCTCTTAAAGATAGCGGAGTCAGGGGATATGGGGAGAAGGCAGGAACGGGTACTGATTGTGGATGATGAGCCATGATCACATTGAATGGCGGTGCTGGCTTGAAGGGCCGAATGGCCTACTCCTGCACCTATTGTCTATTGTCTATTGCCATAGCTTTAGAATAAAAGGACATACCTTTAGAAAGGTGATGAGAAGGAATTTATTTAGTCAGAGGATGGTGAATCTGTGGAATTCATTGCCACAGACGGCTGTGAAGACTAAGTTAATTGGTATATTTAAGGCGGAGATAGATAGATTCTTGATTTGTAAGGGTGTCAGGGTTATGGTGAGAAGCAAGGAGAATGGGATAGAGAAAGAAAGATAGGTCAGCCATGATTGAATGGTGGGGTAGCCTCGATGGGCTGAATGGCCTTATTCTGCTCCTAGAAATTCTGAACGTATGATGCAGCCCCCTGCAGCAGGTAGTTCAGTGGGAAAGAGGGGGGTCAGGTGGGGACGCGTGACCCTGGGTTCCCCCAGAGATGGGACGGGGGGCTGGTGCTGAGCCCCTGGTTTCAGACCTCCTCGAACAACAGCAGCTAGGCCGATTCCCAGCTCAGAGTGTTGACACCTACACAGCCCGAACCACAACCGCGGAGGTGGATGAAAGACTTCCAGGCATTGCCCACTGCCGAAAAGTGAAAGCTGGACTTCCCCTGACTAGCTATGCAGAATGGAAGGAACCTGTCTCTGCTGTGTACTGTCAGGTAGACAGGACGTGTGTGTGTGTGTATGTGTGTGTGTGTGTGTGTGTGTGTGTGTGTGTGTGTGTGTGTGTGTGTGTGTGTGTGTGTGTGTGTGTGTGTGTGTGTGTGTGTGTGTGTGTACAGTATCTGTGCATATGTGTGAGCTTGCTTGAGTGTGTGCATGAGTGTGTGTTTTGTATGTGTGTATGAGTGTATGTGAGTGGGTATATATGTGTGTGTGTGTAGTATGTGTGTGCATATGTGCACAGAGCTTGCCTGCTTGAGTGTGTGTTTAGTATCTGTGTGTGAGTGTGTATATATGTGTGTGTGTGTGTGTGTGTGTGTGTGCCGTATGTGTGTGCACATGTGCACACAGCTTACTTGCTTGAGTGTGTGTTTTGTATGTGTGTGTGAGTGTATGTGAGTGTGTATATTTGTGTGTGAGTGTGTGCATGCGTGAATGTGTGTTTGACATGCATGAGTATGAGTGTATCCGTGGGTGTGTGTGGGTAAATGTGTGTGTGAGAGTGTGTGCGCATTTGTATATGTGCGCGTGCATGAGTGTGTGTATGTGTGTGTAAATGTGTGTGTGAGAGTATGTACGTATTTGTGTATGTGCGCGATTGTGCGTGTGTCTGTGTGTGTGAGTGTGTGTGAGTGTGTGTGTGCATGATTGTGCGTGTGTCTGTGTGTAAGAGTGTGTGTGAGTGTGTTTGTGAGTGTGTGTGTACGGCTGTTTGTGCGTGCATCTGTGTGTGTGAGTGTGTGTGTGTGCGATTGTGCGTGTGTCTGTGTGTGTGTGTGTGTGTGCGCGATGGTGCGTGTGTCTGGGTGTGTGAGTGTGTGTGTGCGCGATTGTGCATGTTTCTGTGTGTGTGAGCGCGATTGTGCGTGTGTCTGTGTGTGTGAGTGTGTGTGTGAGTGTGTGTGTACGGCTGTATGTGCGCGCGTGTGTGTGCGGAGATGATGGTGATCAGTATAAATGTTATTTTTTATGTAGAAATTGCACAGTAATCCACAGCCTGGTTCAATTACTTCTCCATGTATAAGACGTTGGTGAGACCGCATTTGGAGTATTGTGTTCAGTTCTGGGCACCATGTTATAGGAAAGATATTGTCAAGCTTGAAAGGGTTCAGAGAAACATAGACATAGAAACATAGAAAATAGGAGGCCGTTCGGCCCTTCGAGCCAGCACCATCATTCATTGTGATCATGGCTGATCGTCCCCAATCAATAACCCGTGCCTGCCTTCTCCCCATATCCCTTGACTCCACTAGCCCCTGGAGCTCTATCTAACTCTCTCTTAAATCCATCCAGTGATTTGGCCTCCACTGCCCTCTGTGGCAGGGAATTCCACAAATTCACAACTCTCTGGGTGAAAACGTTTTTTCTCACCTCTGTCTTAAATGGCCTCCCCTTTATTCTAAGACTGTGGCCCCTGGTTCTGGACTCGCCCAACATTGGGAACATTTTTCCTGCATCTAGCTTGTCCAGTCCTTTTATAATTTTATATGTTTCTATAAGATACCCCCTCATCCTTCTAAACTCCAGATTTACGAGGATGTTGCTAGGACTAGTGGGTGTGAGCTACAGGGAGTGGTTGAGTTTGAGTAGGCTGGGTCTCTATTCCATGGAGCGCAGAAGGATGAGGGGTGATCTTCTAGATCGGATAGATGCACAGAGTCTCTTGCCCAGAGTAGGGGAATCGCGGAACAGAGGACATAGGTTCAAGGTGAAGGGGAAAAGATTTAATAGGAATCTGAGGGGTGACTTTTTCACACAGAGGGTGGTGGGTGTATGGAACAAGCTGCCAGATGAGGTCATTCCTTCCCAAGCATCTTTCTTATAACGAGGTGACCATAAGGAGGGACATGATATGACGCTGGTGAATTTCATGTGAAATGTACAAAACTTTACTGTGGAATTGACCTGGGCTACACTACGTCAAAGTGTCTTCTTGATGCAAGGTGCCTCACGTTCTCACAAGAAAGGTGTCATCTCAGCTTGAAGCGACGGCTTCCTGCAGCTGCTAAGCATTGCGTTGGTCTCTGTGTCCTCTCAAAACCCGTTTGCTAATCTTGACCCCCTTCCTGTCAAGGCCAAAGTTCCAACAAAGTGTGCACGACCACCAAAATAACCCTTATTTAAGAATAAAGGGTCGGCCATTTAGAACGGAGATGAGGAAAAACATTTTCACCCAGAGGGTTGTGAATCTGTGGAAATCTCTGCCTGAGAAGGCAGTGGAGGTCGGTTCTCTGGATGCTTTCAAGAGAGAGCTAGATAGGGCTCTTAAAGATAGCGGAGTCAGGAGATATGGGGAGAAGGCAGGAACGGGGTACTGATTGTGGATGATCAGCCATGATCACATTGAATGGCGGTGCAAACTCGAAGGGCCGAATGGCCTACTCCTGCACCTATTGTCTATTGTCTGTTGTCTATCAATGCCGCAGCAGGTAGAGCTGCTGCTTCACAGCTACGTTCATTCCCGACCACAAGATCATAAGATATAGGGGCAGAATGAGGCCATTCGGCCCTTTGAGCTAGCACTGCCATTCACTATCATGGCTGATCATCCACAGTCAGTACCCAGTTCCTGCCTTCTCCCCATATCCCCTGACTCTGCCATCTTTAAGAGCCCTATCTAACTCTCTCTTGAAAGCATCCAGTGAATTGGCCTCCACTGCCTTCTGAGGCGGAGATTTCCACATTCAATCATGGCTGACCTATCTTTCCCTCTCAACCCCATCCTCCTCTCGGTAACCAATCATCTGATTGAATGATGCCACAACATCAACTTTGCTCTCAATGTCGGCAAGGTCAAGGATCTGATTGCTGACTTTGGAAGGGAAAGTCCGAGGATCCGCGAACCTGTCTTTATCGGAGTGTTGGTGGTGGGGAGAGAGACAACAACGTCAAGTCCCTGGGTGTGCATATCTCCTGGTGCCAGCACATTGACACAATGATAAAGAAACCCCCAAAATGCCTCTCCTTCCTTAAAGGATTGTTCAGCCGGAGCTGAACACACTTCTCGGCATCTGCATATAATGGTATCTGCTTTGCGCTTCAAGATTCAAGATTCAAGAGAGTTTATTGTCATGTGTCCCAGATAGGACAATGAAATTCATGCTTTGCTTCAGCACAACAGAATATTGTAGACAGAAAAAATACAGAACAGATCAGTGTGTCCATATACCATTGAATATATACATACACACCTAAATAAATAAGCAGATAAATTGCAATGGGCTATTAACATTCAGATTTTTGGTTGAGTTAAGTTTAATAGCCTGATGGCTGTGGGGAAGTAGCTATTCCTGAACCTGGACATTGCAGATTTCAGGCTCCTGTACCTTCTACCTGAAGGTAGTAGGGAGATGAGTGTGTGGCCAAGATGATGTGGGTCCTTGATGACGCTGCCAGCCTTCTTGAGGCAGCGACTGCGATAGATCCCCTCGATGGTAGGGAGGTCAGAGCCGATGATGGACTGGGAAGTGTTTACTACTTTCTGTAGTCCTTTCCGCTCCTGGGCGCTCAAGTTGCCGAACCAAGCCACGAGGCAACCGGTCAACATGCTCTCTACTGTGCACCTGTAGAAGTTCGAGAGAGTCCTCCTTGACATACCGACTCTCCGTTATCTTCTCAGGAAGTAGAGGCGCTGATGTGTTTTCTTTATAATTGCATCAGTGTTCTGGGACGAGGAGAGATCTTCAGAGATATGCACGCCCAGGAATTTGAAACTCTTGACCCTTTCCACTTTCTTGTGCTTCCTGTGCATGGTGGAAAGATTGGTGAAAACAGGGTTGTGACGTGAATGCTCTTTCCTTGACCCCCATATAAGGTGCTGACTGTACCTCCAAGATTGCATGTGGCCTTGCCCTGGCAATGGAGGAGGCACAGGACAAAAAATGTCAGTATGGGAAGGGGAGTTAAAATACTGAGCAACCGGGAGATCCAACAACATCGCGGGCCGGGACCCTTCTTCAGACTGATTGTAGGCAGGGAGGGGAGGGGGAGGAAAGATGGAAGAGAGCAGAGGCAGGACAAAGCACGACAGGTAATAGATGAAGATAGGAAAGGCGAGGTTGAGAGGGCTATGGGCCAAACACAGGCAAATGGGACTAGCTTAGATGGGGCATTTCGGGCAGACTTATTACAGTATGGTGGGCAACAAATGGAAAGAAGGGATGGGAAGATAGTTTGAAAGGAATTATGATCACAGAATCATACAGCATGGAAATAGGCCCTTCAGCCATTGTGTGCAGTTTTGGTCCCCTAATTTGAGGAAGGACATTCTTGCTATTGAGGGAGTGCAGCGTAGGTTTACAAGATTAATTCCACGGATAGCGGGACTGTCATATGCTGAGAGAATGGAGCGGCTGGGCTTGTACACTCTGGAGTTTAGAAGGATGAGAGGGTATCTTATTGAAACATATAAGATTATTAAGGGTTTGGACATGCTAGAGGCAGGAAACATGTTCCCGATGTTGGGAGAGTCCAGAACCAGGGGCCACAGTTTAAGAATAAGGGGTAAGCCATTTAGAACGGAGACGAGGAAACACTTTTTCTCACAGAGAGTTGTGAGTTTGTGGAATTCTCTGCCCCAGAGGGCGGTGGAGGCCGGTTCTCTGGATACTTTTAGGAGAGAGGTAGATAGGGCTCTTAAAGATAGCAGAGTCAGGGGATATGGGGAGAAGGCAGGAACGGGGTACTGATTAGGGATGATCAGCCATGATCACATTGGATGGGCCTACTCCTGCACCTATTGTCTATTGTCTAGACAATCGCTCTTTGGACAATCGTCAGCTGACCAACGACCTGAATGAGTTTTACTGCAGGTTTGAAAATCAGAAACGTTACCCTGGTACCCCCTCCCCCCCTCCCCAACCAACACAGCCAGACCCCAGTCTACAAAGAATGGACCCCGCACCCTCTCCTTCCCATTTACCACTTCACACCTACTTACGGCAAGACTCCAGTATGAAAAGACTGGACCCTTTCCCACCCCAACCAACACTTCGCACCCACTCACAGCCTGACCTCAGTCTGCAACGACTGGGCCCTTCTTCACCCACCCCCCTCCAATCACCACTTCACACCCACTCATCCACACCCTCTGTGCTACACAACGTAACTTATCCAATATCAACAATAAAAATAGAGGAGGTGGAGAGGCTTTTCAGAGGACAAAAGAGCCGGAAATCTCCAGGACCTGACAAAGTTTCCCCCTCTACTCTTAAACTCTGTGCCAAACAGCTGGCACCGGTCTATACAGACATTTTTAACCAGTCCCTGCAAACACGTACTGTCCCTGCCTGCTTCAAAGTCTCCACTATTGTCCCTGTTCCCAATAAGGCAAGGATTACTTGTCTTAATGACTACAGGCCTGTCGCACTCACCCCTGTAGTCATGAAGACACTCGAAAGGCTTGTGCTGGCCAAGCTGAAAAATATCACAAACTCCCTGCTGGGCCCTCTGCAGTTTGCATATCGGGCCAATAGATCTGTGGATGATGCAGTCAACCTGGGCCTGCACTTCATCCTACAGCAACTAGACCGCCAGGGGACCTATGTGAGGATCCTGTTTGTTGATTTTAGCTCTGCATTCAACACCATTGTGCCAGAGCTACTACACTCCAAACTTTCCGAGTTGACTGTGCCTGAACCCCTCCGTCAGTGGATCACCAACTTCCTGACAGACAGGAAGCAGCATGTGAGGCTGGGAAAGCACATCTCGGACCCGCAAACACTCAGCATAGGAGCACCGCAAGGCTGCGTACTCTCCCCTCTCCTCTACTCTCTCTACACCAATGACTGCACCTCCACAGACACCTCTGTCAAGCTTCTCAAGTTTGCGGACGACACAACCCTGATTGGACTGATCCAGGATGGGGAGGAATCTGCCTACAGACAGGAAGTGTCACAGCTGGCTTCCTGGTGCCGTAGCAACAACCTAGAGCTCAATACTCTTAAGACAGTGGAATTGATTGTAGACTTTAGGAGAGCTCCCCCTCCCCTCACCCCACTCACCATCAACAACACCACAGTCACATCTGTAGAGTCTTTTAAGTTCCTGGGAACCATCATCTCCAAGGACCTTCAGTGGGGGGCCACCATCGACTCCACAGTCAAAAAGGCACAACAGAGGATGTACTTCCTGCGGCAGCTGAGGAAGCACAATCTGCCACAGGCAATGATGGTCTAATTCTACACTGCCATCGTAGAGTCTGTTCTCACCTTCTCCATCGTGGCCTGGTTTGGCTCAGCCACCAAGCACGACACCTGGAGGCTGCAGCGAATCGTCCGATCAGCAGAGACGGTTATTGGCTGCAACCTTCCCTCCATTGATGAACTATACACTGCAAGGGCCAGGAAGCGAGCGGGCAAGATCATCTCTGACCCCTCTCACCCTGGCCACAAACTCTTTGAATCACTTCTCTCTGGAAGGCGACTCCGGACTGCCAAAGCTGCCACAGCCAGACATAAAAACAGTTTTTATCCACGAGTAGTTGCTCTACTCAACAGCCAAAAATCTGTAGCCTCCCTTTGATCTGGTATTTTGTTGGTTCACATGCTTAATCAATAGTGTTTTATCATTAATGTTTATTGATGTTTAGTGTTTTCTGAGTCATTCGTAACTGTCACTGTATGTCATGTTGTTACTTGTGGGTGGAGCACCAAGGCAAATTCCTCGTATGTGAATACTTGGCCAATAAACTTACTTACTTCCTTACTATTGTCTATTGAGCCATCATCCACCTACTAACACTAATCCCTCACTAATCCAATTTCATAATACAGGCCATTATAAATTACGTTTAAATGATTGTATCATTGCAAAAGATAACTGTAAGCAGTGCTGCGATTTTAATATCTGTTGACCTTGCGAATTATAGTCTCGAAATGACTTTCCTGTGAATTCTGAAAAAGTCCATTTCACACTTACGCAGCAGCTATTTCATGCTTCCTGGAATGTTCACCTGCTGATTGAGCCTGTTCTGCGGACGTACTATCACTCTCAGAGAAACGCGGCCTTTTGTATGTTTACACAGAAGCAGAGTTGACGCCCGAAAAAAAAATCCCTCAAAGTCGTCTGCTCAGGAAGGTAAATATTTTTTTGACAGCGGTGGGCTTTGTGGTGGGTTACCATGGAAACCAATGACTGTCTCTGCTGCCGCCGGCCCCATCTCTGTGTCAACCACTTCCACCCACTCAAACGGTGTCAGATTTCACTGAGAATTACCCTGCCGGTACTAGTCATAAGGTCATAAGGCTATGTGATAGGAGTAGAATTAGGCCATTCAGCCCATCAAATCTACACCGCCATTCAATCATGGCTGATCTATCTCTCCCTCCTCGTGTAGCAGTTCCTTGCTGCACAAGAATCTTCTGCAGTTTCTTCTGCAGTTGTATAGGGCTCTGGTGAGACCACATCTGGCATATTGTGTACAGTTTTGGTCTCCTAATTTGAGGAAGTGCAGCATAGGTTCATGAGATTGATCCCTGGGATGGTGGGACTGTCATATGAGGAAAGATTGAAAAGACTGGGCTTGTATTCACTGGAGTTTAGAAGGATGAGGGGGGATCTTATAGAAACATATAAAATTATAAACGGACTGGACAAGCTAGATGCAGGAAAAATGTTCCCAATGTTGGGCGAGTCCAGAACCAGGGGGCCACAGTCTTAGTATAAAGGGGAGGTCATTTAAGACTGAGGTGAGAAAAAACTTTTTCACCCAGAGAGTTGTGAATTTATGGAATTCATAAGTCACTGGATGGATTTAAGAGAGAGCTAGATAGAGCTCTAGGGGCTAGTGGAGTCAAGGGATATGGGGAGAAGGCAGGCATGGGTTATTGATAGGGGATGATCAGCCATGATCACAATGAATGGCGGTGCTGGCTCGAAAGGCCGAATGGCCTCCTCCTTCTGCACCTATTTTCTAATCTATCTATCTCTGACTTAATAATATCCACTGACTTGGCTTCCACGGACTTCTGTGGCAAAGAATTCCACAGATTCACCACCATCTGACTAAAGAAATTTCTCCTCAACTCCTTCCTAAAAGATCGTCCTTTAATTCTGAGGCAATGACCTCAAGTCCTAGACTCTCCCGCTTGTGGAAACATCCTCTCCACATCCACTCTATCTAAACCATTTAATATTCGGTATCTTTCAATGAGGTGTCCCCTCATTCTTCTAAACTCCAGCAAGTACAGGCCCAGTGCCCAGTATCTGAGGCCGGTTCTCTGGATACTTTCAAGAGAGAGCTAGATATGGCTCTTAAAGATAGCTGAGTCAGGGGATATGGGGAGAAGGCAGAAACGGGGTACTGATTGTGGATGATCAGCCATGATCACATTGAATGGCGGTGTTGGTTTGAAGGGCCGAATGGCCTACTCCTGCACCTATTGTCCATTGTCTATTGTATACAAGCCCAGTCGCTCCATTCTTTCAGCATATGACAGTCCGGCCATCTCGGAAATTAACCTGGTGAACCTACGCTGCACTCCCTCAATAGCAAGAAAGTCCTTCCTCAAATTTGGAGACCAAAACTGAGGATTAAACTAATGTATGTCTAAACTAATCTCTAAATTAAATAAAATTTACCGTTATCCCTAACTTTAATCACCAATCTAATCACTAGCCTATCGGAGGAAACCATTCGATCTACCACAACAGCTATTTTAATCAGACTAATTTGCTCAGATGAACCTTAGCTTAACCTCCAACACTGAAGGGTGTATAATCCTACAGGGCCTGCCCCACTTGGGCGTTATTTGCGCGTCATTTACGCGACATCATTTACGCGTCACGACTCACGACGCGAGCGGCGCCCCAGGATTTTGGGATTCTCAAAATCCTCGTGCGCCACCTGCGTGACGGCAAACGATGCCCAAGTGGGACAGGCCCTTACCGGTGTGACTTGCCCCGAAATCTTTACCCTTGTAGGCGGTCAAGGAAAGAGCGTTCACGTCGCGGACCAATATCTCCACCACCAAGCACCAGAAGCACAAGAAGCGACAAGACGGACACCATTGCGTGCAGGTGCCAGGAAGTGTGTTCAGCTCTGGCTGAACAACCTCTAATCTTGTGTGTGGGCTTGATAAGAAGAAGTTTTACCCTTGTAGACTTTGTATTCTCCCAGGTCAATCTGGAGTGACCAAAAGGGACACGTGCAAGACATTGGCGAGTGGAGTACAATGCAAGTAATAGGGGGAGAATTATACCTGCAGTAGCCATTAGTATGTTATAGGTCAAGTCAAGTCAACTTTATTTGACACATACACATACAAGATGTACAGTGGAATGAAAGTAGCAATGCCTGCGGATTGTGCAAAAACAACAGAACAGAACAGAACAGTATTTACATTTTTTTAAAGATGCAACAGTATTTACACGCTGGTGACCAGAGTTTACAGTCCTGATGGCCTGTGGGAAGAAACTTTGTCTCATCCTCTCTGTTTTCGCAGCGTGACAGCGGAGGCATTTGCCTGACCGTAGCATCTGGAACCGCCCGTTGCTGGGGGGGTAGGGGTCCCCCATAATGTTGCTGGCTCTGGATCTGCACCTCCTGGTGTATAGGTCCTGCAGGGGTGCGAGTGTAGTTCCCATAGTGCGTTCGGCGAAACGCACTACTCTCTGCAGGGCCTTCCTGTCCTGGGCAGAGCTGTTCCCAAACCAGATCGAGATGTTGCCGGACAAGATGCTTTTGACAGCCCCAGAGTAGAAGCACTGAAGGATCCTCAGAGAGGCTCTGAATTTCCTCAGCTGCCTGAGGTGGTAAAGGCGCTGCCTTGCCTTACTCACCAGTGTGGCAGCGTGTGTTGTCCATGTCAGATCCTCTGTGATGTGGACTCCCAGGTATTTAAAGCAGCTCACCCTATCCACAGTAGCCCCATTTATCCCCAGTGGCGTGTACGTCCTCGGATGTTGTGCCCTCCTAAAGTCCACAATCAGCTCCTTAGTTTTAGTGACATTCAAGAGGAGGCTGTTGTCCTGACACCAGAGTGCCAGATCAGCTACCTCCTCCCGGTGGGCCTTCTCATCGTTATCGGAGATCAGGCCCACCACCACAGTGTCATCAGCAAACTTGATGCTGGAGTTGGAGCTGAACCTGGCCACAGAGTCATGTGTGTACAGGGAGTACAGTAGGGGGCTGAGGACGCAACCCTGGGGGATCCTGTGTTCAGGGTGAGGGGGTTGGAGGCATGTCTCCCCATCTTGACCACCTGCGGCCTGGCGGTGAGGAAGTCAGGGACCCAGGCACACAGGGGAGTGTTCAGCCGCAGTTCCAGCGGCTTCCCAGCAAGTCTGATGGGGTCTATAACCACTTACCTTTACATTTTATTTGCCTGCAATTATGTGGGTGGGATTTATACGTAGTCTGAGGCGTGATCGTGGCTGGGATTCTTGTGCAGACTCCCAAGGTGTTTAGTTTAGTTTAGTTTGAAGCATATCGGGGAAGAGACATAGTTTTTGACCATGCACAAGCATGACTGAAATGTACTTACACAAGAAGACACTAGTATGAATTATCTTACTGTTTGTACAACTGCAATAAAGAAACATAGAAACATAGAAAATAGGTGCAGGAGGAGGCCATTCGGCCCTTTGAGCCAGCACCGCCATTCATTGTGATCATGGCTGATCGTCCCCAATCAATAACCCGTGCCTGCCTTCTCCCCATATCCCTTGACTGCACTAGCCCCTAGAGCTCTATCTAACTCTCTCTTAAATCCATCCAGTGATTTGGCCTCCACTGCCCTATGTGGCAGGGAATCCCATAAATTCACAACTCTCTGGGTGAAAACGTTTTTTCTCACCTCAGTCTTAAATGACCTCCCCTTTTATTCTAAAACTGTGTGGCCCCTGGTTCTGGACTCGCCCAACATTGGGAACATTTTTCCTGCATCCAGCTTGTCCAGTCCTTTTATAATTGTATATGTTTCTATAAGATACCCCCTCATCCTTGTAAACTCCAGTGAATACAAGCCTAGTCTTTTCAATCTTTCCTCATATGACAGTCCCGCCATCCCAGGGATCAATCTGGTGAACCTACGCTGCACTGCCTCAATCACAAGGATGTCCTTCCTTGTGATTGAAGCTATTAATCAAGACAATACAAGAGACATTAATTGTCACGTGCACCAATTGGGAGAGCCGGTATGTGAAGGAGGACTCTCTCGAACTTCTACAGGTGCACAGTAGAGAGCATGCTGACCGGTTGCATCGTGGCTTGGTTCGGAAACTTGAGCGCCCAGGAGCGGAAAAGACTACAAAAAGTAGTAAACACTGCCCAGTCCATCATCGGCTCTGACCTCCCTTCCATCGAGGGGATCTACCACAGTCGCTGCCTCAAAACGGCTGGCAGCATCATCAAGGACCCACACCATCCTGGCCACACACTAATATCCCCACTACCTTCAGGTAGAAGGTACAGGAGCCTGAAGACTGCAACGACCAGGTTCAGGAACAGCTGCTTCCCCACAGCCATCAGGCTATTAAACTCGGCTTAGACAAAACTCTGAACATTAATAGCCAATAATCTGTTTATTTGCACTTTATCATTTTAATTATTCATGTGTGTATATATTTATATAATGGTATATGGACACACTGATCTGTTCTGTTGTCAATGCCTACTATGTTCTGGTGTGCTAAAGCAAAGCAAGAATTTCATCGTCCTATCAGGGACACATGACAATAAACTCTCTCTCTCTCTCTCTCTCTCCATACAGCAGGCAGTGAAGAAAGCGAATGGCATGTTGGCCTTTATAACGAGAGGATTCGAATATAGGAGCAAAGAGGTCCTTCTGCTGTTGTACAGAGCCCTAGTGAGACCACACCTGGAGTATTGTGTGCTGTTTTGGTCCCCTAATTTGAGGAAGGACATTCTTGCTATTGAGGGAGTGCAGCGTAGGCTTACAAGGTTAATTTCCGGGATGGCGGGACTGTCATATGCTGAGAGAATGGAGTGGCTGGCTTGTATGCTCTGGAGTTTAGAAGGATGAGAGGGTATCTCATTGAAACATATAAGATTGTTAAGGGTTTGGACACACTAGAGGCAGGAAACATGATCCCGATGTTGGGGGAAATGCGGCCTTCTAGGCCATTAAGTGCGGACTTTTGAATGAATCCAAGTTCTGTAGAACTTTATTTTTATTAATATGTTTTTGTTCGTCTTTTATTATTTTTATTTCAATCTCAAAATGAAGGTATTTAAAATACCAAAGAATAAAAGAAGATTCAACTAAATTAGCATTTTTAGCAATCAAATTAGCATTTCAACATTACCTAGTTGATGTCTCGAAGACTCCTAAAGAACTACAGATGGAAATGATTGAGCTCTCAGAAGATGACATTTTAAAGTCCTTCTTTGACGCTAAGAAAGATCCGATTGAATTATGGAAAAATGCAATAGAATACCCACGTGTTCGGCAACATGCATGAAAAATGCTTTCTTGCTTTTCAACCACTTATTGCTGCGAATCTACATTCTCCTACCAAACCCAAATCAAGACGCCCTTAAGGTCACAAATGATGGATACCCATCTAGAAGATCAGCTGAAACTGCGTACCTCCATGTTGCAACCAAATATTCAAATGCTTTCCCGCAAAAAGCAGTAACAACAAAGTCATTAAAAGGTTAGTTAACTTTAGAATTAACTAATTGTTTTCATTTTCTTGAAGTTAGAATATAGTAGTTAGATTTTTACAAAATAATGTACATTTTGAAGTATATCTAATTGAAGTTTCTTGGATGCGGCCTTATTAGATTACAGCTAAATTAATGTGGCATTCCAACATGAAAAGGTTCCCCACCCCTGACCTGAGCTAAAGGGAAAGATCGGGCAAGATTGGAGGGTTTGTGGATTAATTGGGTTCTGTACATTGTCCCCAGTGTGTAGGATAGATCTAGTGTGCGGGTGATCATTGGTCGACACGGACTCACAATGAAAAGCTTTTCACTGCAGAGTTAGATAGAGCTCTAGGGGCTGGTGGAATCAAGGGATATGGGGAGAAGGTAGGCACGGGTTATTGATTGGGGACAATCAGCCATGATCACAATGAATGGCGGTACTGGCTCGAAGGGCCGAATGGCCTCCTCCTGCACCTATTTTCTATGTTTCTATGTTTCTATGTACCGTTACTGTCATATGCTGAGAGAACGGAGTGGCTGGGCTTGTATACTCTGGGGTTTAGAAGGATGAGAGGGAAATATAAGATGATTAAGGGGTTGGACACGCTAGAGGCAGGAAACATGTTCCCGATGTTGGGGAGTCCAGAACCAGGGGCCACAGTTTAAGAATAAGGAGAAAGCCATTTAGAACGGAGATGAGGAAACACTTTTTCTCACAGAGAGTGGTGAGTCTGTGGAATTCTCTGCCTCAGAGGGCGGTGGAGGCCAGTTCTCTGGATACTTTCAAGAAGGAACTAGATAGGCCTCTTAAAGATAGAACAGACAGGGGATATGGGGAGAAGGCAGGAACGGGTTACTGATTGGGGACGATCAGCCATGATCACAATGAATGGTGGTACTGGCTCGAAGGGCCGAATGGCCTCCTCCTGCACCTATTTTCTATGTTTCTATGTTTCTATGTACCGTTACTGTCATACGCTGAGAGAACGGAGTGGCTGGGCTTGTATACTCTGGGGTTTAGAAGGATGAGAGGCGAATATAAGATTATTAAGCGGTTGGCCTACTCCTGCACCTGTTGTCTATTGGTACATGTGACAATAAACTAAACTTAAACTAAACTCAGTGGGCTGAAAGGCCTGTTTTCATGCTGCATCACTAAAGTTAAATGTCACTGGCTGGAGTAACTCAGCGGGACAGGCAGCATCTCTGGAGAGAAGGAATGGGTGACATTTCGGGTCGAGACCCATCTTCAGTGTGAAGTAGGGTCTCGACCCGAAACGTTGCCCATTCCTTCTCTCCAGAGATGTTGCCTATCCCGCTGAGTTACTCCAGCATTTTGTCTCTATCTTCAGTTTAAACCAGCATCTGCAGTTCCCTCCTGCACATTTGGTTTATTGTCAGATGCACCAGGGTGTTGCGAAATTCCTTATTTGCTCGGAGCTCACCGAACACGCAGCAGGCATGATAATAATAGATGCAATGACAAAATGCGAAGGAGCAAATGGTTGCAAGACTTGAAATGCAACCTTAATTAGTGCAAATTGAACATTGCATGATGACATTTCAACCCACAGTTCTAGCAAGGTCTGCCTGTTAAATAATGGGGTTAAGAAGTGGGTTAGCATTTGCAGTGCAAATACAGGCCATTCGGCCCACTTGGTCTGTGCTGGTGTTGGTGCACCAGTGGGTACAATGTGAGTGGATGCAAAGGTGGGGGAACGCAGAACTAGTGAGCATGGGTGATCGATGGTCAGTACGGACTCGTTGGGCCGAAGGGCCATTTCCATGCTGAATCTTTCAATCCAGGGACAAATAGAAACTGAGGCATTAGACTTTCTTTCACTGTCTTCCACTGTCGCGACTCCTGTCAAGTTACATGTATGCTCCATGTAACTTGCTACTTCTACTACCACCTTAGCACTCTCACACCTTAGCTGCGAAGACAAACTATGGTTCAAGAATGCAATATTAGTCAGATTGTTTAAGAAAGAACTTTAAGAAAGGATCTTTTAGAAACATATAAAATTATAAAAGAACTGGACAAGCTAGATGCAGGAAAAAATGTTCCAATGTTGGGCGAGTCGAGAACCAGGGCCACACAGTCTTAGAATAAAGGGGAGGCCATTTAAGACTGAGGTGAGAAAAAACGTTTTCACCCAGAGAGTTGTGAATTTGTGGAATTCCCTGCCACACTGGACAGTGGAGGCCAAATCACTGGATGGATTTAGGAGCGAGTTAGATAGAGCTCCAGGGGCTAGTGGAATCAAGGGATATGGGGAGAAGGCAGGCACGTGTTATTGATTGGGGACGATCAGCCATAATCACAATGAAAGGCGGTGCTGGCTTGCCTCGAAGGGCCGAATGGCCTCCTCCTGCACTTATTTTCTATGTTTCTATGTAACTGCGAGCGCTGCATAAATGCTGCCTCACCCGCTGAGTTTCTCCAGCATTTTTGTCTGAAGAAGGGTCTCGACCCGAAACGTCACATATTCCTTTGCTCCATAGATTCTGCCTCACCCACTGAGTTTCTCCAGCATCTACCTGCAATATTACTCAGTCACCTACACGGGTCTATTTCTAGACCGGCACTAGACCGCCATATCTGTGAACATCGAAGGCTTTTCTCTCCAATAGAACAACGATGTGTACAGCAGTGTCAAGCCACCATATAGCATGAGGACACGGACGAAGAAAAAGACTGTCACTTTTTCCCCATCTCACATTTATTCCCGCACTCTGCATCTCCCCACCCTCTGTCTCGGGCAAGCTCACACTCAGTTTTTCTCTCCCATACTTTCATCAGTTCACATGTCCTAGGAGCAGAAGTAGGCCTTTCGGCCCATTGAGTCCACTCCACCATTCAATCATGGCTGACCTATCTATCCCTCTCAATCATTCTCTTGCCTTCTCCCCTTCCCACACACACAAACACACACACAAACAAACACTCTCTCTCTCACACACACACTCTCTCTCTCTCTCACACACACACACACACACAGTCTCTCACACACGCATACACACACACTCTCTCTTCACACACACACACACACAGAGCTCACACACACACACACACACACACAATGGGTCTTCCCCTCTCTCGCACACACACACAGAGCCACACACACACACACACACTATGGGTCTTCCCCTCTCTCACACACACACACACACACACACACACACACACACACACACACACACAATGGGTCTTCCCCTCTCTCGCACACACACACAGAGCCACACACACACACACAGAGCCACACACACACACTATGGGTCTTCCCCTCTCTCGCACACACACACACACACACACAATGGGTCTTCCCCTCTCTCGCACACACACACACACAGAGGACCCTCTCTCTCGCTTTTCCCCGCAACACACACCCTCCGCTCGCTTCTAGGAGGACTCTTTAAAATGACGGCGCGTCCGGGGACAGCCGCCGAGAGACAGAGAGACATCTCGACAGACAGAGAGGAACACAAGAGAGGAAAACCCTTGCAGCCTAATCGCGAACACCATGAGCAGCGAGAGGATGCTCGCCGAGCTGGAGAGCGACCGGGAGGGAGCCAAGAGAGAGCGGGGGTGCGGCGGGGCGGCGGAGAGCCTCTTCAGGCTAGCCTGCGCTGTTGTGGCGCTGGGCTCGGCGGCTGCCGCTTCCTACGTCCTCTTATCCAAGTCTGCCCACTCCAACCCGGACCAGGCCGGCTGGGTACGTATCTGACACGCTATGTTTGGTGGAGGCGTCGGGGACCCTGGTTCGATCCTCACCTCGGGGTGTTTGTGTGTGTGGAGTGTGTACGCTCTCCCTGTGACCGCGCGGGTTGCCTCCGGGTGCCCCGGTTTCCTCCCACATCCCAAAGACCTCTGTAAATTGCCCCCTCCCCCAGTGTGTGCAGCGAGTGGGTGAGAAAGTGGGATAACTAGTGTTAGAACTAGTGTATAGGGCTCTGGTGAGACCACATGTGGAGTATTGTGTACAGTTTTGGTCTCCTAATTTGAAGAAGGACATCCTTGTGATTGAGGCAGTGCAGCGTAGGTTCACGAGATTGATCCCTGGGATGGCGGGACTGTCATATGAGGAAAGATTGAAAAGACTAGGCCTGTATTTACTGGAGTTTAGAAGGATGAGGGGGTTCTTATAGAATCATATACAATTATTAAAGGTCTGGACAAGCTTGATGCAGGAAAAATGTTCCCAATGTTGGGCGAGTCCAGAACCAGGGGCCACAGTCTTAGAATAAAGGGGAGGTCATTTAAGACTGAGGTGAGAAAACACTTTTTCACCCAGAGAGTTGTGAATTTATGGAATTCCCTGCCACAGAAGGCAGTGGAGACCAATTCATTGGATGTTTTCAAGAGATTTAGCTCTGGGGCTAAAGGAATCAAGGGATATGGGGAGAAGGCAGGAACAGGGTACTGATTGTGGATGATCAGCCATGAGCATATTGAATGGTTCGAAGGGCCGAATAGCCTACTCCTTCCTGCACCTAAGTTTCAATGTTTCTATGTTTTCTACAATAGACAATAGACAATAGGTGCAGGAGTAGGCCCTTCGGCCCTTTGATCCCTTCTAGTTGTGGAGCCATCCATCCACACGGGGTGGGATCCCGAAGCCACCCCCCCCTGGTCTGCCTCCTAACTCTTCCTTTTCCACTACAGGAAGCCGTAAGTAACAGAGAGAGGGGACACGCTGCAAGAAACCGGTGAGTGTTTCCCTTGACCGCATCGCTCTGTCCCGGGATAACCCTCTATCCTGTCCCGGGATAACTCCCATCGCTCTCCCCCATCTCTCTGTTCCCCATCTCTCTCTCTTCCCTATCTCTCTCCCCATTTCTCTGTTCCCCATCTCTATGTTCCCCATCTCTCTCCTTCCCCATCTCTCTCTACCCCATCTCTCTCCCCATCTCTCTATCTCCCATCTCTCTCCCCATCTCCCCCCATCTCTCTCTCTCCCCATTTCCCTTCCCCATCTCTCTCTTCCCCATCTCTCTCTCCCCCATCTCTCTCCCCCCATCACTCTCCCCATCTCTCTATCTCCCATCTCTCTCCCCCATCTCCCCCCATCTCTCTCTCTCTCCCATTTCCCTCCCCATCTCTCTCTCTCCCCACCTCTCTGTCCCTCATCTCTCTCTCCCCATCTCTCTCTCCCCATCTCTCCTCTCTCCCCATCTCTCTCCCCATCTCTCCCCCCTCTCTCTCTCCCATCTCCCCCCGCCCACCTCTCTCTCCCCATCTCTCTCCCCATCTCTCTCTCCCATCCCCCCATCTCTCTCCCTTCCATCTCTCTATCCCCCACCTCTTTCCCCCACCCTCTCTCTCCCCCACCTCTCTCTCTCCCAATCTCCTTGCACCCCATCTCTCTCTCCCCATCTCTTCCCACCTCTCTCCCTTCCATCTCTCTCTCCCCCATCCATCTACCTCCCATCTCTCTCTCCCCCATCTCTCTCTCCATCACCTCTCTCCCCATCTCTCTCTCTCCTCTCTCACCCCGAGTTTTTCTCATTCCTGACCAAGCTTTTTTACTCGTAGGTTTGCCTCGACTCATGAAGCAGGTTGGAAATGGCCCGAGGGAAAAAATCGCAGCCCATCTCACCGGTAAGAGACTGTTGATTTTAAAACACACAGGCGATGAAGGCGGATACATTGAAGATATTCTCTGCAGATAGAACAAGTGTACCAATGCAATCTGTCTACAATTACCGCAGACTGTCTCGCTCTGCCCCCTGCCGGTCCCTGGAGGTTTTACAACGGGGACACAGTATGTGCTTCACAGAGTCATAGCACAGAAACAAGGCCCTTCGGCCCACCTTGTCCATGCCGACCAAGGTGGCATTCTGGGCCTGTCCCATTTGCCTGCATTTGGCCCATATTCCTCGAAACCTTTCCTGTCCATCTGTCCAAATGTCCTTTGAAAGTCATTATTGTAAACTCTATGAGTTTAGAAACATAGAAAAATAGGGGCAGGAGTAGGCCATTCGGCCCTTCGAGACAGCACCGCCATTCAATGTGATCATGGCTGATCATCTAAAATCAGTACCCCCGTTCCTCCTTTTTCCTCATATCCCTTGATTTCTTTCCTTCCCTAACTCTCTCTTGAAAACATCCAGAGAATTGGCCTCCACTGCCTTCTGTGGCAGATAATTTCACAGATCCACAACTCTCTGGATGAAAACGTTTTTCCTCATCTCAGTCCTTATAAGTGACATAATCAAGGACGAGTCACACCCTGGCTACTCCCTCTGTGTGAAAACGCACACCACCAGAGTCGGGGACAGTTTCTTCCCGGCTGTTATCAGGCAACTGAACCATCCTACCATGACTAGCGAGCAGTGTTGAACTGCTATCTACCTCATTGGTGACCCTCGGGCTATCTTTGATAGGACTTCACTGGTTTTTACCTTGCGCTAAACATTATTCCCAGATCATGGATCATCTATACACTGCAAATGGCTCGATTGTGATCATATATTGTCTTTCTGCTGACCTGGTTAGCATGCAACAACAGCTTTTCAATGTACCTCGGTACACGTGACAATAAACTGAACTGAGCTGATTCTGAATGATCAATGTGGGGGTAACACTTGCCTTTTGTACACTGTGCAAGGGCCAGGAAGCGAGCGGGTAAGATCACCTCTGACCCCTCTCACCCTGGCCACAAACTCTTTGAATCACTTCCCTCTGGAAGGCAACTTCCAGACTGTCAAAGCTGCCACAGCCAGACATAAAAACAGCTTATTTTCCACGAGTAGTAGCTCGTCTCAATAATCAAAAACATGTAACCTCCTTTTGCTCTGGTATTTTATTTAATTCACATGTTTAATCAATAATATATATATATTTTTTTATTTAAAAAAAAAAATTTTTTTTTTTAGAAGCAACTGTACAACGATAAACCGCTCGGCATCTATAATTATACAATTATTGTACAGCTTCTTGTTTTTGTTGTTGTTAATGTTTAATATTTTATGTGTCATGTTGTCACTTGCGGGCGGAGCACCAAGGCAAATTCCTTGTATGTGAATACTTGGCCAATAAACTGATACATTCATTCATTCTCTTTACCCACCTACAGCTGATCCCAACAGAGGCATCTCCAAGTTGGTTTGGCAAGACGACGTTGGCATCGCCTTTTCCTATGGTATAGAGTTCTCCAACAACAGCCTGCTGATCCAGAAGGCCGGCTTGTACTTTATCTACACCCAGGTGGTCTTCTACGCCCGGCAGTGTGAGGGGCGCACAGTCTTCCTCAGCCACGACATGCACAAGTTCTCGCCGGCGTACCCGGTGGAGACCGTCCTCCTGAAGGCCACCAAGTCGGTCTGCCACTACCATCAGCACGGCGACCCCTGGTTCAAGACCTCCTACCAGGGCGCCATCTTCGAGATGGAGGCTGGCGACAGGATCTTCTCCCGGGTCTCCAAGGGGGTGGTCCGATACTTGGACACCAAGGAAGGCAAGACCTTCTTCGGGGCGTTTGCCCTGTGAGGCAGGGTCCCATTTTGAGTCCCGCCGTGCCCTGAGAACTTAGCGCTCGACAAAAGAGGAGTCTGCCTGCACATGTGACCATTTACACAGGTACATGGATAGGATGGGTTTAGAGGGATATGGACCAAACGCAGGCACCTGGGACTAGTGTAGATGGGTCATGTTGGACGGCGAGGGGCATCTTTCCCATGGGTGGATGCAGCTGGTAGCTCCACTGCATTGGGTTCGATCCCGATCTCTGGCACCGTCTATGTGGAGTTTGCACGTTCTCCCCTGCATCCACATGGGTTCTCCCCCGAAGCACTACGGTTTCCTAGCACATCCGTAAGACACACACATTGGGAGGTTAATTGGTCGCTGTGCGTTAAGGCGGCACAGAGGCACAGCTGATGGAGTTGATGCCTCACACCGCTGGAGAGCCAGGTTCGATCCTGACCTCGGGTGCTGTCTGTGTGGAGTTTGAGCGTTCTCCGTGTGTTTCCCCTGGGTTCCCTCCCACTTCCCAAAAATGTACAATTTTACATGTTAATTGGTCTCTGTAAAATCGTCCCTAATGTGTAGGGAGTTAATGAGAAAATGGGATAACATGGAACTAGTGTGAATGAGTTAGCATGGATATGATGGGCCAAAGGGCCAGTTTCCATGCTGTAGCTCTAAACTCTGAATTGCCCCTAGTGTGGTGGGTGGCAGAATCCGGGGGGAATCCAACAGCAAGAGTTAAAGAATGTGGAAATTGATAGGATTTATTATGGGCTCAGTGGGCCAAATGGCCTTACACTGTGCTGTAAGCAAATAAGGAATGTAATGTTTTATGTTAAAACATGATCTGGGGCATTAATGAAGTCCACTGTCCAGATTTTCCCTGCACAGTGGTGTTATATTGGAGAGTATTTAATGTTAGGGGATTGTATTTATTAATTTTTTAAATAAATTTATTGATTTTTTAAATAAAGTATTTTGCTAAAAAAAATGAACATTTTCCACAAGTGGCTCGGTTATTTGTACTGTTAAAACAATCTGTTAATGAATGGGAGGTAGACAAAAATGCTGGTGAAAATCAGCGTGTGAGGCAGCATCTATGGAGCAAAGGAAAGGGTGACGTTTCAGGTCGAGACCCTTCTTCAGACTGATGGGGATTTGTTGCCGGTAACTATGGCAACCATTTCCTGCCCACTCGAAAATACAATTGGAAGTTTTAAAATACATTTGGACAGAGACATGGATGTGAAGGGTTTAGAGAGATATGGGCCAAAGGCAGACAAATGGGCCTTGCCAACTTGCTAACCTAACATCAAGTAACACTTGCATCTCTCAGCCACTCTCTCTCTGTCCTCCCACACACGTCACCAGGTTAATTCCCGGGATGGCGGGACTGTCATATGTTGAGAGAATGGAGTGGCTGGGCTTGTATACTCTGGAATTTAGAAGGGTGAGAGGCAATCTTACTGAAACATATAAGATTATTAAGGGTTTGGATACGCTAGAGGCAGGAAACATGTTCCCGATGTTAGGGGAGTCCAGAACCATGGGCCACAGTTCAAGAATAAGGGCTAAGCCATTTAGGACGGAGATGAGGAAAAACCTTTTCACACAGAGGATTGTGAGTCTGTGGAATTCTCTGGCTCAGACAGAAGGCAGTGGAGGCCAATTCTCTGGATGCTTTCAAGAGAGAGTTAGATAGAGCTCTTAAAGATAGCAGAGTCAGGGGATATGGGGAGAAGGCAGGAACGGGGTACTGATTGTGGATGATCAGCCATGATCACATTGAATGGCAGTGCTGGCTCGAAGGGCCGAATGGCCTAGTCCTGCACCTATTGTCGATTGTCTATTGAGTCATCGTACTAGTTTCACTGAAGATAGACACATAATCTTGGGGTAACTCAGCAGGACAGGCGGCATCTATGCAGAACACGTTTCAGAACGTCTTCTGAAGTCTGAAGACGTGTCTCGACCCGAAACATCACCCATTCCTTCTCTCCAGAGATGCTGCCTGTCCCGCCTGTTCCACAAATCCAGCATTTTCTGTCTATCTTGGGTGAAAACAAGCATCTGGAGTTCTTTCCTACACTTTCAGGGGTAGGTATGGGGGAAACTCTGTTGCCTAAGATTCCAGGAAGATTTCACTGGGGAAATTCATGACCACAGGATCTGGAAAGAACAGATCATAGTTTCACCTGCGAGACAACACCTTCAAAACCACAGTCTTGCGACGTCATGGGAGAGCTTTTTGAGTTTAGTTTATTGTCACGTATACCAAGGTACAGTGAAAAGCTTTTGTTGCGTGCTAACCAGTCAGCATAGAAACATAGAAAATAGGTGCAGGAGGAGGCCATTCGGCCCTTTGAGCCAGCACCGCCATTCATTATGATCATGGCTGATCGTCCCCTATCAATAACCTGTGCCTGCCTTCTCCCCATATCCCTTGATTCCACTAGCCCCTAGAGCGCTATCTAACTCTCTCTTAAATCCATCCAGTGATTTGGCCTCCACTGCCCTCTGTTTTTCGCTTAGGCAACTTTCAACCCAGCGATTAAATTTTTGATGTCTCTTAACTTCAAGTAACCCTTGCATTTCCTCTCTCTCCATCCCTCCCCCACCCTAATCTTAGGAGATATGGGTATATGGGGAGAAGGCAGGAACTGGGTACTGATTGGGGATGATCAGCCATGATCATGTTGAATGGCGGTGCTGGCTCGAAGGGCCGAATGGCCTACTCCTGCACCTATTGTCTATTGTCTATCCCTCACCCACCCGAATCCTCTTGCTAATTTCACCGTTTGTATCCCCTCGTTATCACCTCATCCCCAGCCAACAATGGAGCATTGTGGGCTCCACCTTCCCTGGGTCATCGGTGCTGGCTCTGAGTTGTTCTGTACCTTTTCATACCTCACTCATTCTGATGAAGGGTTTCGATCCGAAATGTCACCTATTCCTTCTCTCCAGAGAAGCTGCCTGATCCGCTGAGTTGCTCCAGCATTTTGTGTCTATTCCTGACTGGTGACGCAGGTCTGTGGTCGGCTGAGCAAGCCTGGAAAATAGGAATTACTTAATTCATCTCATGGTGAATCATTACGTTTTACCCGATGACTCACTGTGTTTTTGTCTGACCTCAGTCATAGGTATTGTTACGTAGCCATCCTGCTTCATGAGATTGGTAGATACGATACGATAGAACTATATTTATCCCAGGAGGGATATTGATCTGCCAACATTCACAAACACAAAATACATGAAACATGACATTAAAGTGACGAGTGGAAAGGATTGGAGATGAGCGAAGATTTGAAAGTAAACATGTAGGTACAGCAGGCAGTGATGAAAGTGAATGGCATGTTGCCCTTTATAACAAGAGGAGTTGAGTATAGGAAGCAAAGAGGTCCTTCTGCAGTTGTACAGGGCCCTAGTGAGACCACACCTGGAGTATTGTGTGCAGTTTTGGTCCCCTAATTTGAAGAAGGACATTCTTGCTATTGAGGCAGTGCAGCGTAGGTTTACAGGGTTAGAAACATAGTAACATAGAAAATAGGTGCAGGATTAGGCCATTCGGCCCTTCGAGCCTGCAATATGATCATGGCTGATCATCCAATTCAGTATCCTGTACCTGCCTTCTCTCCATACCCCCTGATCCCTTTAGCCACAAGGGCCACATCAAACTCCCTCTTAAATATAGCCAATGAACTGGCCTCAACTACCTTCTGTGGCAGAGAGTTCCAGAGATTCACCACTCTCTGTGTGAAAAACGTTTTTCTCATCTCGGTCCTAAAGGATTTCCCCTCTATCCTTACGCTGTGACCCCTTGTCCTGGACTTCCCCAACATCGGGAACAATCTTCCTGCATCTAACCTGTCCAACCCCTTAAGTATTTTGTAAGTTTCTATAAGATCCCCCCTCAATCTCCTAAATTCTAGCGAGTACAAGCCGAGCCTATCCCTTCTTTCTTCATATGAAAGTCCTGACATCCCAGGAATCAGTCTGGTGAACCTTCTCTGCACTCCCTCTATGGCAATAATGTCCTTCCTCAGATTTGGTAATTCCCAGGATGGCGAATGCTGAGAGAATAGACAATACACAATAGGTGCAGGAGTTGGCCATTCGGCCCTTCGAGCCAGCACCGCCATTCAATGTGATCATGGCTGATTATCCCCAATCAGTACCCCGTTCCTGCCTTCTCCCCATATCCCCTGACTCTGCTATATTTAAGAGCCCTATCCAGCTCTCTCTTGAAAGTATCCAGAGAATCGGCCTCCACCGCCCTCTGAGGCAGAGAATTCCACAGACTCATAACTCTCGGGGTGAAAAAGTGTTTCCTCATCTCCGTTCTAAGTGGCTTACCCCTTATTCTTCAACAGTGGCCCCTGATTCTGGACTCCCACTAGTAGAAACATCCTCTCCACATCCACTCTATAAAGGCCTTTCACTATTCTGCATTTTCAATGAGGTCCCCGCTCATTCATCTAAACTCCAGCGAGTACAGGCCCAGTGCCGACAAACGCTCATCATAGGTTAACCTACTCATTCCTGGGTTAATTCTTGTAAACTTCCTCTGGACCCTCTCTAGAGCCAGCACATCCTTCCTCAGATATGGTGCCTAAAATTGCTCACAATATTCCAAATGCGGCCTTAGGATTAGGACATTATAGCCATAGAGGGAGTGCAGAGAAGGTTCACCAGACTGATTCCTGGGATGTCAGAACTTTCATATGAAGAAAGACTGGATAGACTTGGCTTATACTCGCTAGAATTTAGGAGATTGAGAGGGGATCTTATAGAAACGTACAAACTTCTTATGGGGTTGGACAGGCTAGATGCAGGAAGATTGTTCCCGATGTTGGGGAAGTCCAGGACAAGGGGTCACAGCTTAAGGATAAGGGGGAAATCCTTTAAGACCTAGATGAGGAAAAACTTTTTCACACAGAGAGTGGTGAATCTCTGGAACTCTCTGCCACAGAGGGTAGTTGAGGCCAGTTCATTGGCTATATTTAAGAGGGAGTTAGATGTGGCCCTTGTGGCTAAGGGGATCAGGGGGTATGGAGAGAAGGCAGGTACGGGATACTGAGTTGGATGATCAGCCATGATCAGATTGAATGGCGGTGCAGGCTCGAAGGGCCGAATGGCCTACTCCTGCACTTATTTTCTCTGTTTCTATGTTTCTATGACCTCTGATTTCTGGATTCTCTCCTCATTAAGAAAATAGTCTGCACCTTTATTCCAAGTCAAGTCAAGAGTGAAAAGAATTTAATATCATGTGTCCCAGATAGGGCAATGAAATTCTTGACCATATACCATGGAATACATATATACACATATCAATAAACAGATAGAGTGCAATATGCTGTTATAGTTCAGAGTTTGTTTGAAATTTTGTTTAATAGTCTGATGGCTGTGGGGAAGTAGCTGTTCCTGAATCTGGATGTACCAGATTTCAGGCTCCTGTACCTGATGGCAGCGGAGAGATGAGTGTGTGGCCAGGATGGTGTGGGTCCTTGATGATGCTGGCAGACATTTTGAGGCAGCGACTGCGATAGATCCCCTCGGTGGTAGGGAGGTCAGAGCCGATGATGGACTGGGCAGTGTTTACAACTTTTTGCTGGCTTTTCCACTCCTGGAGGCTCAATGTGCCGAACCAAGCCATGATGCAACCAGTCAGCATGCTCTCTACTGTGCACCTGTAGAAGTTCGAGAGAGTCCTCCGTGACAAACCGACTCTCCGTAACCTTCTCAGGAAGTTGAGGCGCTGATGTGCTTCCTTTATGATTGCGTCAGTATTCTGGGACCAGGAGAGATCTTGGGAAATATGCACGCCCAGGAATTTGAAATTCCTGCAACCAAAATGCACGACTGCACATTTTGCTGCACTGTATTCCATCTACCACTTCTCTGCCCACCCAAACTGTCCAAGTCCATCTGCAGCGTCCCTGCTATCTCTACACTTTACCTGCCATTCCACCTATTTTCGCATTCTTCTGAACCTTCTGAATTTGTAGTCGGCAGGGCAGTACTCTGCATATCGCCAACTTGGATGTGTTGTGCATACTAACGTACTGTTAGTGGGCCCTTAAAACTGTCTAGTGAAGGTGATTTAACTATATTGTTGTCTAGTTTATTCCATTCCCTTAAGGTTCTTACAAAGAATGAGTTCTTATAAATATCTGTCCTGGCGATTGGGGTTTCTATTTTCATATCATTTCTCTTTCTTCTCCTTTATGTTGAGTATGTCATGTATCTATCTGCAGTTATGCCCACGATCCCCTTGAATCTTGTACAACATGGCTAGTCTGTTCCTTGCCCTTCTTGTTTCCAGCGTTTCCCACTCCAGGTCGGACAGCATCTGGGTGACACTGCTACCTCTATTGTAGTTCCCAATGTAAAAGCGTGGTACTTTCCTCTGTACCCCTTCTAGTTTGTTGATATGACCAGTTTTGTATGGGTCCCAGGCGCACGAAGCGTATTCCAGTAAGGGTCTAACCAATGTTGTATATGCTGTGGTTTTCACTGCCTTTGGGCAGAACCAGAGGTTTTGTCTAAGGAATTATAAAAGGACTGGACAAGCTAGATGCAGGAAAAAAATGTTCCCAATGTTGGGCGAGTCCAGAACCAGGGGCCACAGTCTTAGAATAGAGGGGAGGCCATTTAAGACTGAGGTGAGAAAAAACTTTTTCACCCAGAGAGTTGTGGATTTGTGGAATTCCCTGCCACAGAGGGCAGTGGAGGCCAAATCACCGGATGGATTTAAGAGAGAGTTAGATAGAGCTCTAGGGGCTAGTGGAATCAAGGGATATGGGGAGAAGGCAGGCACGGGTTATTGATTGGCGACGATCAGCCATGATCACAGTGAATGGCGGTGCTGGCTCGAAGGGCCGAATGGCCTCCTCCTGCACCTATTTTCTATGTTTCTATGAATCTTAAGGGCCTGTCCCACTTGGGCGTTATTTGCGAGTCATTTACGCGACATCATTTGCGCGTCACGACGCAGGACGCGCGCATGTGAATCGCGCTTATGATGCATTACGCGCGCATGGTGCATGATGACGTTGGCAGTGACGCGCGGTCGCGCTAAGCGCCCCAGGATTTTGGGATGTACAAAATCTTCGCAAATGACGCCCAAGTGGGACAGGCCCGTTAGTGTCCGGTTGGCTTTCGTGACCGTGTTGTCCACGTGTTCCCCCCACGAATGCTTGCTATCGAGATGAACTCCAAGGTACGGCTGTTAACTAGTTGGTTGAAGTATTTGTCCACAGAAGACGTAGTCTCGAGTAGGTGGTCATCCGCAAACTTGGCCACAACGCCTTCAATCCCCTCGTCCGAATCATTGAGTAAATGATTTCCACACTCTCACCAATTTCTTCACATCCCAGACAACGGGGAGTTTCCGGAGTCCGGCTTTAAATAGGGCTTTGCCAGGTTCGACACAATAGTGCAACAGGTAGCAGGCAGCTCGGCGGCTCCACCTGTTTGCCGATACTATGAGTAACCAGCGGCTGTTGTGGGAGGAGAGGCCGGCGGGACGGGAGCGCGTCCCGGCTCAGGCTGGCGGCGGGTGTCGTTGCCTCTGGCCAGCTCTCTGCGCCGCCGCCGTCCTGGGACTGCTCGCCGGCTCGACATACCTGCTGCTCCAGGTGAGATGGGTAGAGGGGCTGAGAGGGTGGTTGGAGGAGGGGAGGGGGAGAGGGTGGTTGGAGGGGGAAGGGGGGGGAAACGGCCATTCAGTCCCAGCTCCCACTCCCTCCCACCTACCTCTCTCCACTACTTTGCACTCTCGCTTTCTTACCCTCTCTCTCTCCCCCTATATTCTCTTCCTTCATTTCCCCCCCTCTCTCTCTCCCCCTCTCTATCTCTTACCCCTCTCTCCCTCTACACACACTCTCTCTCCCTCTACATTCTCTCTCTCTCTATCTCTCTCTCCCTCTCTCTGTCTCTCACTCTCCTACCCACCTTGACTCTCTCACAGGCACACTTGCCCCCTCTTGCTCTCTCCTCTCTCTTTCCCTATTTCTCCTTTATCTTCCCCACTCCCCCTCTCTCTTCCTCTCTCCCCTCTCGTATTCTCTCACCCACTTTCTCCTCTCCCACTTTTTTTCTCTTCTGTCTCCCCGCTTGCACCCTTTTCTTTTTCCCACTCTCTCCACCCCCTTTCTCAAGTCTCAAGTCTCAAGTTTCCTTTATTGTCATTCAGTCCTTTCGGTCTGAACGAAATGGTGATGCCTGCAGTCATACACAGAACCAATAATAACAAAACATACAATAAAAGCAAATTAAACATCCACCACAGTGAGTTCACCAAGCACACCCTCACTGTGATGGAGGCAAAGTCTCCCCTCTCACATTTCTCTCCCATCTCACATTTTTTCTCTCCTCGTCTCTCTCCCCTCCCCACTTTTCCTTTCTCTCTCCCTTTTATCACCTTCCTTTGTTTCTTTCCTGTGAGTCTTTGATTTGTTTTTCACTCTTTAGCTTCCTGTTTCTTTTTCTTCCTTCCTTTTTCCTCTCTCTATTCTTTCACTATTTCTCTGCCTCCATCATTTCTCTCCCCTTCTGTTCTTTTTCCTGTTTCTCTCTGTCCTTCCCCCTTTTTCTACCTTGCCATTTCCCTCCTTTCTGTTCAAGACTAGTCAAGAGAGTTTATTGTCATGTGTCCCAGAAAGGACAACTACCTACTTACTTGCTGCAGCACAACAGAGTATTGTGAGCATCAATACAGAACAGTTCAGTGTGTCTATATAACATAGACCATATATTACACAAAAATAATGAGATAAAGTGCAATAGGCTGTAATAGTTCAGAGTCTGTTTGAGTTGAGTTTAATAGCCTGATGGCTGTGGGGAAGTAGCTGTTCCTGAACCTGGATGTTCCAGATTTCAGGATCCTGTACCTTCTACCTAATGGCAACGGAGAGATGAGTGTGTGGCCAGGATAGTGTGGGTCCTTGATGATGTTGGCAGCCTTTTTGAGGCAGCGACAGCGATAGATCCCCTCGATGGTGGGGAGGTCAGAGCCGGCGATGGACTGGGCAGTGGTCACAACTTTCTGCAGTCTTTTCCGCTCCTGGACGCTCAAGTTGCCGAACCAAGCCACGATGCAACCGGTCAGCATGCTCTCTACTGTGCACCTGTAGAAGTTCGAGAGATTCCTCCCTGACATACCGACTCTCCGTAATCTTCTCAGGAAGTAGAGGCGCTGATGTGCTTTCTTTATGATTGCATCAGTGTGCTGGGACCAGGAGAGATCTTCGGAAATATGCACGCACCATCGACCCGTTGATATAACTACAGAGATCACTTTCACGAGTTGTTTCTTGAAGAAAGGGTTAACATCGCAGCAAAATCTTTGGCACAGTTTCTCCTTGTCTGTGCTTGTTGCTAGGTTATTGGCTGCTGCTTCTTCTTTGCTCTGGATTCTTAAACAATGCCAGAAATTTGGCCAATTTAGAAAAGGAGATGAGGAGGAATTTCTTTATCCAGAGGGTGGTAAAATCTGTGGTATTCATAGCCATCAATGGCGGTGGCGGCCAAGTCATTGGGTATTTTTAAAGCAGAGATTGATATATTCTAGGTTAGGAAGGATATCAAGTGGGGAGAAGGCCGGAGAATGGGGTCGAGAGGGAAAAATAGATCTACCATATAGTTATAGACATGGTGGCACAGCGGTAGAGTTGCTGCCTTACAGCGCCAGAGACCCGTGTTCAATCCTGACTGTGGATGCTGTCTGCTCGGAGTTTGTACGTTCGCCCCGTGACCTGCGTGGGTTTTATATGGGTACTCCGGTTTCCTCCCACACTCCAAAGACGTGGTGCAGCGTAGGTTCACCAGCTTAATTCCCGGGATGGCAGGACTGTCAGATGCTGAGAGAATGGAGCGGCTGGGCTTGTACACTCTGGTGTTTAGATGGACTAGAGGGGATCTTATTGAAACATATAATATTGTTAAGGGCTTGGACACGCTAGAGGCAGGAAACATGTTCCCGATGTTGGGGGAGTCCAGAACCAGGGGCCACACAGTTCAAGAATAAGGGGTCGGCCATTTAGAACGGAGACGAGAAAACACTTTTTCACACAGAGAGTGGTGAGTCTGTGGATTTCTCTGCCTCAGAGGACGGTGGAGGCCGGTTCTCTGGATACTTTCAAGAGAGAGTTAGATAGGGCTCTTAAAAATAGCGGAGTCAGGGGATATGGGGAGAAGGCAGGAACGGGGTACTGATTGGGGATGATCAGCCATGATCACAGTGAATGGCGGTGCTGGCACGAAGGGCCGAATGGCCTACTCCTGCACCTATTGTCTATTGTCGTACAGGTTTGTAGTCTAATCCGCTTGGTATAAATGTAAATTGTAGGATAGTGTTATTGTGCGGGGATTACTGGTCGGCGCGGAATCGATGGGCCAAAGAGCCTGTTCTGTATCTCTGAAACTAAACATAAGGAGGGTTTAGGTGATGGAGAGATTTGATTGAAAGATACAGCATAGAAGCAGACCCTTCGGCCCAGCAAGTCCACACGGACCATCAATCACCCATTCACACACTAGTTCTATGTTATCCCACTTTCTCATCCACTCCCTGCACACTAGCGGCAATCTACAGGAGTCCAGTTAACCTGCACATCAATGGATGTGGGAGGAAAGTGGAGCACCCAGAGAAAACCCACGTGGTCACAGGGAGAACGTGTAAACTCCAGACACAGAGACAGTCTCACGCGCACACACACAGTCTCACACACAGACACACAGACACTCGCACACAGACACAGACACACACCGTCTCTCACGTGCGCACAAACACACACGGAGACATTCTCACACACGGGCACACACACAAAGTCTCACACGCACACACACACACACTCACACTCACACTCTCACACACAGACGCACACAGAGGCACATGCAGAGACACACGCAGACACAGACTCTCTCTCACACAGACTCTCTCACACAGATTCACTCACCCCCCCCCCCCACGGAAGTCGGGATTGAACCAGGACCTCTGGTGCACTGTGGCTCTACCACACGTATTTGAACCTGGATAGAAGGAATGGGAGACGTTTCGGGTCGAGACCCTTCTTCAGACTGTCAGAGGAGATGCAGAGATAAGGACGTGCAAGGTGTGAAAACGAGACAAAGGGGATGGAGATCAAGGTATATGTAGAATAGATCATTGTTAGCTGGGAGAAAGTAATGACGTTGTTGATCTTACATTATCCTAGCTGCAGTTGTAGAGGGCCCTAGTGAGACCACACCTGGAGTATTGTGTACAGTTTTGCTCCCCTAATTTCAGGAAGGACATTCTTGCTATTGAGGGAGTGCAGCGTAGGTTTACAAGATTAATTCCCGGGATGACGGGACTGTCATATGCTGAGAGAATGGAGCGGCTGGGCTTGTACACTCTGGAGTTTAGAAGGTTGAGAGGGGATCTTATTGAAACATATAAGATTGTTAAGGGTTTGGACACGCTAGAGGCAGGAAACATGTTCCCGATGTTGGGGGAGTCCAGAACCAGGGGCACAAAGTTTAAGAATAACGGGTAATGGAGATGAGGAAACCCTTTTTCCTCACAGAGAGTTGTGAGTGTGGAATTCTCAAGTCAAGTCAAGTCAAGTCACATTTATTTATATAGCACATTTAAAAAACAACTCGTTGGCCAAAGTGCTTTACATTTGTTATAAGAATAGCACAAACAAAACAAACTACATACATATATACATGTAGCCCTCACTCAGAGGACGTCAGGAAAGGCTTGGGAGTATAGATACGTTTTTAGTCTTGACTTAAAAGAGTCGATGGAGGGGGCAGTTCTGATGGGAAAGGGGATGCTGTTCCACAGTCGCCCCTGAGCTTATGCCTAGACCGTGGGATATTCAGCAACCCCAAGTCGGCCGATCTGAGGGGCCTGGAGGTGGAGTGGTGGGTGAGTAGACTTTTTATGTAGGTGGGGGCAAGCCCATTGAGGGCTTTGTAGACATGGAGGAGGATCTTGAAGTTTATACGGAACCGCACGGGGAGCCAGTGGAGAGAGGCCAGGATCGGGGTGATGTGGTCCCTTTTTCGGGTGCCCGTCAGGAGTCTCGCTGCAGTGTTTTGGACCAGTTGCAGGCGGGACAGGGAAGATTGGCTGATGCCAGTGTAAAGGGAGTTGCAGTGATCTGGGCGGGAGGAGATGAATGTGTGGATGATCTTTTCGAGGTGATCAAACTGGAGGAATTGTTTTATTTTAGCTATCGTCCGAAGCTGAAAGAAGCTAGCTTTTACCACGGCATTGACTTGTTTGTCAAATTTCAGTGCTGAATCAAATATCACGCCAAGGTTTTTGACGTGAGGTTTGAATAGTGGGGTAAGGCTTCCAAGACTGCCTGCTATCATTTTGAATTCTCGGTCTCTGAGGGCGGTGGAGGCCGGTTCTCTGGATACTTTCAAGAGCGAGCTAGATAGGGCTTTTACGGACGGAGTCAGGGGATATGGGGAGAAGGCAGGAACTGGGTACTGATTGTGGAGGATCAGCCATTGAATGGTGGTGCTGGCTCGAAGGGCCGAATGGCCTACTCCTGCACCTATTGTCCAACAATGATCTCTTCTACATTTTCCTTCATCTCCACCCCCTTTGTCTTGTTTTCACACCTTACACTTACTTATCTCTGCATCTCCCTCTCCCCTGACATCAGTCTGAAGGAGGGTCTCATCCTGAAACGTCACCCATTCCTTCTACCCAGAGATGCTACCTGTCCCGCTGAGTTACTGCAGCATTTTGTGCCTACCTTTGGTTTAAACCAGCATCTGCAGTTCCTTCCTACACACATTTGAGGCTGTATTTCTTTCTTATCTCCAGAAATTCAGTTTGCTGGCGGGGAATGTGGAAGTTGGGCGTGTGCAAGGTGCCAGTGCTGGTGAGTAACCTTGCCCCTTAGCCTGTCTGTATCCCCCCCCCCCCCCGCGGGCAGCTGTAATACCATCCTGTGGCATAGCCTTCTCGTTTGGGATAGGACTCAGAGTCTACCTGCTCTGTTTCAGGCCCGCCCAGATTCATGAACATGGTTGGACGAGCTCCACAGAGGGTCGCCGTGCATCTCACAGGTAAGTGACTGACAATAGACGATAGGTGCAGGAGTAGGCCATTCGGCCCTTCGAGCCAGCACCACCATTCAATGTGATTGTGGACTCCCTCAATAGCAAGAATGTCCTTCCTCAAATTAGGGGACCAAAACTGCACACAATACTCCAGGTGTGGCCTCACCAGGGCCCTATACAACTGCAGAAGGACCTCTTTGCTCCTATACTCGACTCCTCTTGTTATAAGAACTTTGGAAAATTATCACCCACGATTTCTAGAGGTACAGCAGGCAGTGAAGAAAGCTAATGGCATGTTGGCCTTCATAGTGAGAGGATATGAGTATCGGAGCGAGGAGGTCCTTCTGCAGTTGTACAGGGCCCTAGTGAGACCACACCTGGAGTATTGTGTGCTGTTCTGGTCTCCTAATTTGAGGAAGGACATTCTTGTGCAGCGTACGTTCACCAGGTTAATTCCTGGGATGGCGGGACTGTCATATGCTGAGAGAATGGATCGACTTGGCTTGTATTAACTGGAATTTAGAACGATGAGAGGGGATCTTATGGAAACATATAAAATTCCTAAAGGATTGGACGGGCTAGATGCAGTAAAAAGGTTCCCGATGTTGGGCGAGTCCAGAAACAGGGGTCACACAGTTTAAGAATAAATGGTAGACCTTTTTGGCCTGAAATGAAGAAAAACAATTTCAACCAGAGAGTTGTGAATCTGTGGTAGTCCGTGCCTCAGAAGGTAGTGGAGGCCATTTCAAGAGAGAGTTTGAAATAGCTCTTAGGGCTAACAGGATCAAGGGATATGGGGGGGGGGGGGGGGGGAAAGCAGGAACGGGGTACTGATTTTGGACGATCAGCCATGATTATATTAATCAAAGGGCCGAATGGCCTACTCCTGCACCTATTTTCTATGTTTCTATCTATGTTAAGGTGGGTTCGCCGGTTTCCTGGCGGGCGAGCCAGAACTGCTGGCGGGGTATGGCAGCGACCATTCCTGACATTCTACAGCTCAAGGTCATGGAATAGGGCAGGAAGTTTGGCCCGTTGTGGCTGTGCTGGTTGGAAAGGGACATAGAACAGTACAGTGCAATGGACAATAGGTGCAGGAGTAGGACATTCGGCCCTTGGAGCCAGCACCGCCATTCAATGTGATCATGGCTGATCATCCCCAATCAGTACCCCGTTCCTGCCTTCTCCCCATATCCCCTGACTCCACTATCATTAAGAGCCCTATCTAGCTCTCTCTTGAAAGTATCTGGAGAACCAGACTCCACTGCCCTCTGAGGCAGAGAATTCCACAGATTCACAACTCTCTGTGAGAAAAAGTGTTTCCTCATCTCCGTTCTAAATGGCTTACCCCTTATTCTTAAACTGTGGCCCCTGGATCTGTACTCCCCCAACATCGGGAACGTGTTTCCTGCCTCTAGCGTGTCCAAACCCTTAATAATCTTATATGTTTCAATAACAACTCCTCTCATCCTTCTAAACTCCAGAGTAGACGAGCCCAGCCGCTCCATTCTCTCATCATATGACAGTCCCGCCATCCTGGGAATTAACCTTGTAAACCTATGCTGCACTCCCTCAATAGCAAGAATGTCCTTCCTCCAGGTGTGGCCTCAATCTTGCCATCATGTGCAGGACAGGAACGGGCCCTTCGGCCCACAATGTTGGTGCTGTACATGATGCCAAGATGAATTGCTCTCATCAGCCTGTACATGATCCATATCCCTCTATTCCCCTCACTT